>WEKW01010149.1:0-12204 GCA_013389905.1 Sula dactylatra | reverse complement strand
TACTGAAAGAGTGGCCAGGCACTGGAACAGGCTGCCCAGAGAGGTGGTGGAGCCACCATCCCTAGAGGTGTTCAAAGAACCTGTAGATGTGCCACTTTGGGACACGGTTTAGGAGGTGTGGGGGTTTTGGGTTGATGGTTGGACTTGATGATCTTAGAGGTCTTTTCCAACCTTAATGATTCTATGATTCTATGATTAATTCTCTGCCCACTGAATCATATATTGGAGCTCCTAGCATGGGCTTCTTGTGACACCTCCCAGCCTAGCCACATCCCAACAGCCCTTCACTGAATACCTGTCTCTGCTCCAGGAGCCAGAAACTCTCTCACCACACACATGCATTTTAGGTAGCATCAGAGGTCTTTCCTAAGCACCTCCTGTCCTATTTCACAGTAGTGGAAAGGCTTATGTGTCCCAAAGACACAGCTCATCTGTTAATGATTTTGCATCACACCACAAACCTTATTTTGTTGGTCTTTGGACCAGCCTGGCTGTGACAGCACCAGCACTGATCCCTTGGACATATATATGCACTACTAATAAACCAGTGTAAGTCACTGGGGGGCATTTTGCGTCACTTGGAGCATGCTCAAAGCTTAAGAAAAGTTGTTTAAGGGATAAGGCTGGGAGGGAAGGGTCATGGCTGAGAGCTCTTTCCGGTGCCTTCCCTGCCAGCACCCTTCCACCTCCCCAACAAGCTCATAGCATCCCAGCTCTGGTGGGTCTCAACCCCCTTGCTTTCCTCACCCACCAGTGAGTGCCACTTTGCATGGGGTACAGCTAGCCCAAAAACCCACTGCTGGTGAGCCCTTTGACTTTGCCCTTGCAACTATTTCACTATACCGAAGCTGAACCCCAGCTGGCCCCAGCGCTAGAAGAGGCGGTGACAGCCTTTCTCTACCCCTTTCCCCCTCTCCCAGACCACTACAGCATCTGGCCAGCTCCACTCCTCGCTTCTGGTGGCCTTCACCAACAAGACATTTCTGTAAACACCCACGGGGGGAGAATCTGTCAGCTAACATGGCCTGCCAGGTCTCCTCTGGGACGTGGCCAGATTTTCCTGCCCTTTCCCCCCTCCACCCCACCGACCCCTTACCTGAGGTTGGTGTCATGGGGGCGGCCGCCAGGCCGTTCATGTTTAGAGCCGCCATCTGCTGCATCTGGGCAGCAGCAAAGGCTGCCATGGGGTTCAGGTAGCCACCCTGCGCCACCGACGCCATGATCGCGGCTTGCTGCTGCATCAGCTGGAACAAAGAGAACAGGGAAAAAATATCATGCAGTCACTGGCAGGGCAGCCCACAGCACCGGCACCAGGATGGGGACCTGGTGGGTGTATTGAGACATCCCTCTGTTTTGAGATGTCAGCTTGCCGTGCCTGTGGTACCCCCCAGCCTTGGCCTTCCTTCTTGCTATAGGGGCTGGAGGCAAAATGCATCCTTGCCTCTTGGGGTCTTTATGGTTCCCACCCCCATGATGTGTTCCCTGATGTGGAAGTCTCCCATGAGTTGGACTCAGTCCTCTGACTCCCTGGACCTTCCCTGACAAGAAAGGCAGGAAAATGACTTTATACATTCCTGAGTGGAGAGGTTTCACGGTTTATGTTGCTTGTAGCAAAGCTCTGGGAAAGCACTGGTGGCTGCTGATGGGAGACAAGTGTATGTGGAGCACTGGGGAGAGGGCATCCCCTCTCCAGAGCAGCAAGCTTAGCTATTTCTCTGGGGATAACTTGACTTGTTTCCATCTGTCAGTGACAAAAATAATTTTTTCTTATGCTGCTGGGAGGCCTCTGGTGGGCACTGAGCAAAACCGTGACCGAATCTTCTAACCAGATTACAGCACCTATTTCCAACACAACCAAGCAGAGACTCCCAGAAGAGCTATATAAGAGAAGGGAGCTCCCCTACTTTAGCAAGATTAATACTGTGTAGTGGGAAAAACCCTTCCCTGTGGTTTTGATCTGGGAGGACTTCCTCAATTTTATTTTCTTCCAGAAAGTGATCAAAATGCTGCTTCTTTTAGGGCACATCCAAAAGGCAGAAATGAGGAACCCATGCTATATTTTCAGGCATTTGGGAGTAAAAATTTTGGCAGAGAAGGGTGGTGAATGTCTATGCATGCTGGAAATGTTTCTTACATTAAAACCAGACTCTGCTATTATGATTTTACAGTCTGAACCTAGCACACAGTCCCTGAAGTTTGTGTGTACACAAACCGTATACACTGCAGTGTGGCTGCAGTGGGCTTGTAAAATGCTCCTGGAGTGAAGGAGAAGGCAGCTTAGATGAAGCGGTCTCTTGTCCCCTTCCCTGGAGCTGTATGAAGAACCAATGAGTCCATATCCAACCCCCACTAGTGACTGGTGGTGGATGCTTAGAGAAAGTGGGGGGGAGAGAGGATGAGCAGAGAGTGAAATCTCACTCTGTTTTTTCCCCAGCCTGTGATAATGCATGACTTGATGATAATAGCAGAGAAGGAAACTGTTTTTCTGTAGTAATTTTAGAAGTGACTCATGTCTTTGCTGTCTCCAGAATTGGAGTACCACTGTTTTGCTGCTTTCTGTGATTTCACTCTCTCCCCCATCAGGAAATCACCCTCTGATGCTGTTGTTTAAGCACATGGGACATGCTTCTCAGCATTAAACAGACCTCAAAAGTTATGGCAAAGAACAGACTGTTGCCTGCTGTTTGGCTTAATATTGAAATATTGGTTGAATTCATACACACACACACTAAACAAATCCTTGAAATCACTGTGCTCATTCAAATGCTGAAACTTTCCTTGTCACCATCTGTGAAGAGACCAAAGTAAAGGATGCTGTGCTACTCATCTGCTGTATAACTGTGCACAAGTTGTGTAAACCTGCCTTGATTTCTCCAGTGTTAAAATGGGACACAGGACACTTGCTTCCCCATGTAGGAGTGCCTTCAGATCTACAGCTGAAAAGTGCTGTACTAGAGTTGAGTACTATTATTTTTTGTACCCTAATGCAAATTGGTGGCAAAGTGGTGGCTTTCCCTTTGATTGTTAATTACCCTTTTTTATTATACCCTGCATAAGACACTTTCACATTTTAATTAGTGATATCCTGTTCTTTGTAATTACTGATGGAGTGATTAGACAATCTTTTCTATTATAGCACAATGCTGATTCCTCTTTAAGAAGAACATTTGTTTCTAGGCATCGTTTGAGTTTATTCTCCAGAGGAGGCACTGAGCAAGTGATTTTAGTAAGTATGCCAACAAACTGAATGAGAAAGTGGGAGTCCATCCATCTTTAACACTGGATTGACTCCAGTGCTGGGTGTGTTGACCCATATCTCATTTTCGGGGCTGGGTATTTTTGACTGGGGACAGCTGAGCATATAACTGGCCGGTTGCAGAAATGACGGCCAAGATCTATGCCTATAGGATCTGTTTAGTGCTGCTGATTAAAGGACCATCCCTCTGAGATGGATGCAGTTGCAAGGGCTGGGGACAGTCCCAATCTGGCCTTTACTGACTTTTCTCTGTGTTTCTCCAAAGCTGACCAGAGCTGTATGAACAAACCCACCTCAAAACATGGAGTGACATATGGCTGGTCATGTGTGTGCTGTGGTCAGTCTGGCTGGCAGATAACAGCCTGGCATTTGTACCATGCCAGGGCAGGCAGAGGTCTGTGTTTTTGGCGTTTCCTGTTGTCAGATTCATTAAACCAAATGCAGATGGGGTTTCCTCTGAGCTGGTCACCTATTATGGTTGACGTGACAACAGGCAGAGGAGTCTAGGCCAAGATTAATCTCTCCCTTCTGTACCCAAATGCCTCTGGGCAGATGAATTGCAGCTTTGTTTCTCCCTACTGACTGTATGTGGAGCCCCAGGTGATTAGTTCAGCTGCACGTACAAACACAGTCAGATGAAATCATTCCCACCCCTTACCTGGCCCTCAGCAGATATTTTTGGACCTTGTTTCCCAACGATTTAAAGAAAAGTGTTAATCCTTTTCTTGTTTGTGTTTTACCTGTGCTGCAAGAGAAACAGGGCTCTGTCTAAAAGACACAGCATTGCCAATGGTAGTACAACTGATTGTGCTGCTCCAAAGACAATTTTCATTTTGCACTTAGCAGACCTAAGCAATCACATATGGCATTATTTATGGCTTATGCAACTCTTCTGCTTATGGATGTCTCTAAGCAGTTCAGAGTTAACTCCACAACGTCAGGTGCACCTCCTGGTTTACAAACAAGGTAACCTGAATGTGTGGCTTCTTGTGTATTCAGAGGTCTTATAAATTTGCACTGGAAGATGCATGTTTGTAGAATATACCTTCGCTACATGCATGCTCCTTTTTGCAGTGTAACGTCATTCATGCATTTCTGTCATAGACCTTGAGAAAGAAGAAGTTATCTTCTCTCTTCTTAAGAGAAGAACTAGGTGATCCTAATCTGCTGATTAGTGCTGAAGGTGCAGAGTCTGCAGCCTAAAGCCTGGTGGGTTTCAGTGAAGCAGTCACTTGAAACAGGCCATACTCCCACAGAGACTGAATTAGGAGCTTGAGGAGCAGAGAGGTTAAATTTAGCTTAGGGTTAAAAAGCTAATGAAGTAAAAATAAGGCCCTAACCTGTGATTTGGGAAGCTAGGTTCAGTTGATTCTGCTACATCAGGCATCCTACAAGGAGCAGCCAGCCCATTTCTGTTATGCTCAGTACTCTGGGGATACCAAGATGCCTGGGGACCTGGAAACCCACCTGGCAGGATGAAATGAGCTGACCCTGTACCTCTTGACCCAGAGGATGTACACCTTGCTACAGCCTTCAGAGTCAGCCTGTGGGTTAAACCAGGGTCTCCTCCAGAGCTGGAAGGAGTATAGCAGCCCATACCTGAACTCAGCCACATATGCCAGATAACTGGCTTGGCTTCCTCAGCTAGAGAGGGGACTCCAACCATGTCCCAACCAAGTTTGGACATTTCAACCCTTGGCAACACTGCTGCCACCCTTCCACTGCCACATTTAATGTTCATGCCCTTTTCTCTCTGGTCAGAGGTGCTCAGAGTTAAAGGTTTAGGGGAAAGATGAAAGGGGTCCTTCCCAGCCCAGCAGCTGATGGTCATAGCCCAGCTGAGTGCACCAGCATTGCAGGGGTGGGAGGAGAGTCCTTGAAAGAAACTGACAATATAGACTCACTTCCTTCCCCCCAGGGTGGCTCCAGGGAAATTTACCAAAGGAGGGCAAGTCCTGAAAGGGTCACCAGTCTCCCTTATAAAACCTCTGGGGCATTCTCAAGTGAGCTCAAATAAAAGTCACCCCACTCCTTCCCCAGCTCCCCGTGAAGACAAATGTCCCATCCACTTTCCTTTCACTTTGAATGAGGCCTACTGTATGGTCCCAGTTAATAAAGCTGTAGAAAGTGAGGCAGTGACCCCACCAGAGGCAAATCAATAGCAGCATGGCCCCTGGGTATTGTGTACTTTAAAATATGCCATTTGAAATGCAGATTTTCCCTGCCTGGGCTGGGGCCACAGAACACTAATCAGAAAGGCAGCAGCCTTATTATCTCAGACTGATTCAAGGGGATGGAGAGGAGCTTTTCCCTTCCTCAGCTGAAAGGACATATTTCCTTTTGCTTCTCTTACTTCCTTGGTGTGATCTTTGCCTCAGCATTTATAGCTTTTTCCCATCTGATTTTATAGATAAGTTCCCTCTTTCCTCCAACCTGGCCTTCACTATTGCTTAAATATTTATCTTCTGAGGAGACCAGTAGATGCTACCGAAGTGGCTCATGCCCATGGACAGCACCTCAAAAGCTATTAGCCTGGAGTCCCCATCCCAAGTCTTGAGAACTGGTACGGTCATCCAAAGCATGGGGAGGGGTGGTAGTGGTGGCTGGTCAACAGAGAGACATGGGAGGATTAATCTCACAGACCTTTTTGTGCTACCTCAAGTTGAGGTGGCTAAACTTCAGCCAGTTTTGTCATCAGTGGATGGATAGGCACCTCCACAGGCTTATTGACCGTACCCTAGCACAGGAGATTAAGAAAAACCAACAATGGGTGCAGTTTTGCAGCACATCTGAATTAAAGCAAGAGCTCGCTGATGCACATCTCCCTCTCCATGTCTTGCTGTTACTTTTGCACCAGGACAGAAGCAGACCTGATGCTGCCAAGCACCTACTCAGGAATGCTTCCAACAGAGCATTAACAACACAGCACAGAAATGTGGCTCTTACTGCTGGTTTTCCTCCCAAAAGTGGCTCCCTGCATGGTCACTGTCAGTCTAGTGGCATGGGGTGAGGACATGTGGCCAGAGGTGGAGTTGGGAATGGGATGGCCGCCTCTGGCATCAGGTGGCTGTTAGACAGCAACTGCATTCAATGAAAGAAAATGTTATCCTTTTCTTACAGAAGGAATAGATACAGGGAGAGATGAAGTGAGTTACTCAAGGCCAAAAACTCCTGCTAGAAATAGTAAAAGGATGCTACAGCCTGTCTCCCCCAACCCTCAAAAGAAATACATGTGAAATTGAAGAAGGAGAAGAGGAGAGAGAAGGTTTATTTCTGATGCACTGTTTTTGAAATAGCTTGGTCATTGTCCTTGCAGAAGTCCTACTCTGAACAATGTGATGACCTCCTAATTTTTTTCAATGTTATTTTCTATTCTTGTCTCTGAACCACATGGCATTTTGTTTGACTTTTCATATTCTTCATTCAGTAATAATAATAAAAATAATAATAGCATTCCACGCTTCCCATCTTTAATGATCTATACAAACACTTAGCTAATTAATCCTCATGGTATCCCTGTGATAGAAAGAGGTAAGTAAAATGATCAATCAAGCAGTAAGAGGACCCATATTTGGTAAAATCACAGAATTGACAAATTCAGTCTCTTTTACTTAACTGGCCATTGGGAAATAAAACCAAAAATATCTCCCAAGCCTTCAAACAAAGAGAATATATTCTGAAAAAAAAAAAACCCAGAATGGTCCTTCAGACATATTTTAATGTCTTCTTGGAACCAGAAATTTCTGCTTTGAAAATAAACTTTCATCAAGATTTAAAAAAGCTAAACAAATGTGCAACACTTGGATTCATGTGTCTTAGTGTCTTTCTGAAGCTTGATACACAATGGCTTGGATTTCTAACATCCTGAGAACTGTGAAAAATATCAAACCTAACAAAAAATAAAATAATTTATATAGAGCCCAAATCTGAGTGTTCATTATTTCTGAATTACCAGGGAGCTGATTGTCAGAAATACAGTATTAGCCCTGCTATAAAGTACTATGGCTTCAAAATAGCTTCCCCTTCTGGAACAGATCAGAAGAAATTATTTGCATAACAGGTAGTATTTACCAAATATACTGTTCTATTTTGATCATTTAAATATAATAACTATTATATGCAGAAGATAGTCTGTATTCAGTAAATTTTCCCTGATTTCATAGTGCTAGCTGAATTTTTTTAAGTATCTACAAAATAATTTCACAGTATAAATTGAATAAATATTGGAAGAAGTGATTCTTTCCTTCAGCACTACCTCAGATCATTTAGCAGAAGTGTCCTTTCATCTCCACAGGAGCTGGGACAGGGAGCCAGAGTGGGGAATCTAGGCTTTTATGGTCAGCATAGTAGTCACTGCTGCCCTAGCTTCTCAAGGTGCCCACTGCTGATGATGACCGAGATCTATGCTGTGCTGGAAGTTCCCAGATTTGTTGCAGTTATTGTTTGTAGTTCAGGAGATGCAGCCATTTGTACTTTTTCAGTGAGGGGAACTGGGATTTACTGACAGGAAAGGACTTGCTCCAGGCCAGAGAGCAAATGTTATTGTTGCCTATGTTGCCCCTGTCCCCATCTGTCCATTTTTACTCACTAACTCTATGCCTGTCCCCTGCTGCAGGACACAATCAGTTCCAAGGCTGGATTTCGGCCAGGAGACCATGGCTAACATTCCCACCCCATTTTTTATGCAAACTTGATTTATGACTTTGATCTTATTTTAAATAATTTAAAAATTAAATAATTTATACAGTATCGGTCACTTTCTGAGAATCCTTCCTTTGTTCTTGCTTTGCTCTTCTGCATTTTCCTATCTCCCAACTCTTTTCGAGCTGTGCACATTTCCTTTTCTGTATGGTGGGGCAACAGTGACATGAAACAGCCACTAACAGTTTGCTGCTTTCTTCACAGAAAGAAGACCCATAGGAACTTTTGCCACTGTTGCTTATTTGGGCCAGGACTATACTACCACCATTCATGGTCTGGATTGATTTTTACTGCTCACAACTTTGGGCTTTGCCACCCCACCACTTACCAGAGTCTAAGAAAATGTGCTGTGCTGCTCTGGGCTGAAGTGTGTCCCTGCAGTTTCATTCTCCACTGGCAGCAAATCAAATGTGGTGTTGTCTGGCATCAGTTTCCTTCTCTCCAGGCTGAGTTCAGACTTATACCTCAAGGTGGCCTTAACTAAGACTGTGGAAACAGCTATCAATACCCAGCTGATGTGGATCCACAGTAACCTAACAACAAAAAGGGCTGGTGCCCTATACATGTGTGAACTAAAATAAATAATAAAAAGGGGAATCTAAATGAATATGGGAAGATATTGCTGAAAAGAAAAAAACCCAAAACAATCAAAAAACCCTGAAACAAATTAGAACAGGGGCTCTGGGAGCTTTAGGGAGCCATGAAACCTGACTTGCCTTGAGCTGCATACAAAAGAGGTGAGGTGGGTCTGATGTGACTTTGTATGTCACTAAAACAGCACACAGAGTTAGTGCCAAGCTTTGTCTGGTCTCCTTGCAGGTGGTACATAAGGAGGGGAGGCAAACACCACACACAGAAGAGAACCTCCTTTGCTTCCTGACTTTTTTGCCTCTGGAGCTGAGGCCATATGGCTGCTGAACCTAAGGACTAGTTGCTTAGCCGATGTGCAGCCGTCACTTCCATCAAGGTTAAAGTTGCTTAAGCTGAGGTTGAGTGGCTTGGCAGCGGGCAGCAGCAGGGAGTGACCTGTGACATGTCCATTTGCTGAGCTGCAAAGGAGGTAACTTAAGGAGGAGCTGGGGTCCAAAGCAGTCCTAGTGGCGACACTAAGGACTATCAGTCAAACACTGATGGACTAAGACCCTCGCTGCCTTTCCCCAGTGAGGTGCTGCTTGATTTGTAAATCCGTGGCTGCCCACTAATCCCTCAAACAGCTGCACTGTGTGGGTTTCTGCTGCACTGGCCACCTTGATGCATAGAGACCTTTTTGCAGGAGCAAAGGCAGTCCCTGTGGTGTGTATGATGCCTCTCTGGGGAAGATTCAGTAAGAAACCGCTGCCTAGGGGACTTGGCAACCTCCTCTATGGTGACAGACCATTAGAAACTATTGATTAACCAGCTCTCATGGGATTGCTTGGGAACTCTTAAATGGAGACTTCAGTCAAGCTTGGACTGCAGTGGGATAGCTGGGAGAACAGGTCTCAAATCAGAGAGCCCAGTGCCTCATGCTAGCCCTGGCCTTACTACTAAGCACTGAGGCAGTTCTTAAACTTGTGTAACCATCATGTCCCTATGTGAAAACCCATGGAGAGACAGCACAAGATACAGCCATGTCCCTGAGGGAGAAGGGAAAATAGATAAATCTGATCATCAGCTTTATTTGTACATGGCGAAATGAGACCGGGGTCAAATGATTCACCCAAGGTCACATGAGTAGCTGGTGGCAGTGGCATCAGCTGTCACCGCTGTCTGCTTTTGTGTTTTCACTCTTTCACCTTCCCTCCTCTTGACTTGCCTTAGCTCTTCAACTTCAGTTTGGGCTGAATAAAACTGCCCCCCCTTTCTCTCTTCTCCTATCAATACCTCCATCTCCTGCTGGCATTTACAAGGTGCCAATCACCCTGATATCTAAGAGCTAGCAGTCCGAGGCGGATTAATCGGGACAGAGGGAACGTCACACAGCCTCGGTGCTCCCTTCCCTCCCTTTTGTGTGAGTCTGTGAGATGAAGCAGATAGGGAGGCTGATTGAGAGACAGCATCTGAGCACACTCCGGGTGTACAGGCGCCACACAGAAATGTGATCCCATCATTTAGACAGCTCTGAAGTCCCCAGGGTAATTGGTGTCACCAGCTTGTCATATCCAATGGGTCAAGATCTAAAATTTATTCTTTCCCCCTTATTAGCATATTTACCAGAAAAAATAAGAAAAGAGGATGGGTCCAATTCTGCTTTCACAGAAATCAACAGGAAAAGTATTCATTGGTTTCAAATGGAGTGGGAGCAGACCCAGGAACTGTTTTCACTTCTCCTTCAGTGATAAATCCTCGCTCAAGCACCTGTCCTTGTAATGTCCTGTATTATCTGCTGAGAAATAGATTGAAGGAACTTTTGGGGTGTAAAGGTGCAGACTGCATCTCTTTCACATTAGTATAAACCTCGGCTGGCAAGCCTATAGGCTAATTAGAAGAACTAAAAATTTTAGTTCCAGCTGCCTGATCAATGCCTGTAGCATAACACTGGAGCCACATCTCCTGTCTGACAACCTCTGCAGATGTTTGTCCCCTGCTGTCCATGGGTCGTCTCCTGTTAATTCCTCTGGTACATAGAGGCACAAATGCTGCATCCCCCTGCCAGGCTACTGGCCACTGACCTAGGCTCAGCTGTGATTTACTGTCTCTTTTCCTCTTCCTGCAACCTTCCCTGGCCATGAGGACTGTTAAACACAGCCAGGCTGGGTAGAGGACAGCTCTTCTATCATGTGAGTAGGGGAGCGGGGAACAAAGGAAGAGGCAAAGATTGTCTTTGAGTGGGAATAAAAATAAAAAGAGCAAAACTGAAGGGAAAATTGAATTTGTCTAGTGGGGAGAGAGTAAAAAAGTCCAGAATAGCACCAGGGGGCGCAGCTGGGAGGAGAGGGACAACTTCTGTGGAGCTCTACAACACATCCTCATGTCTCTATACGGCTCTTACAAGGGGTAGGCTGGGTTTTACAAAGTGTTCAATGAGGCACATGACACTCAGTGGAGGACAGAAATTTCTAGGCCCTCAAGTTAAAAAAAGAACATGTGGATATGATGGGAAATCCATGGTGCCAACACATGAGAAGGAAATAGGCAGTGAGGAAAGCAGAGCCTTGTGGTCAATGTGCTGAAGGGAGCATGGGTACACTGGAGCGTGATTCCTGAGCTGAACCTAGGGCAAGGCATTCAGTCTCATTCAGGAAGATGTTACTATGGAAAATGGGATTAATGGTGCTTCCCTCCTGTAGACAAATCTAGCACAGAGGGCAAGAGGGCCACATTTTACCGCCAAATGGATGAAGCACCTAGATGCACTGTCACTGCCTGCAAAAGTTCCCGTTTCATCTGCTCCAGAGGAGGCAGCCAAAGTCACCTGGCAGTATTGTGTCTGCCTGCTGCAGGGATCTCCTCTACTTTCCTCTGAAATATTTGACAGAGACCAAGTTACCTGAACCTGATCTTGTCTTGCAGGTCCTTGTTAACTGTATCCTAAGGAAAGGTAGTTTTGCCAGAGGCAACCATTTCAGGACTTTGTCAGGAGCCTAGCTCCCTGTATAGTCACACTGTCTTCAGGGCCCAGCATTCCAGTTTGGTATGTAAGTAGGATGCCTGAACTCAGACAGTGCAACACTGCTTTAAATAGCTGATGCATTTTCCCAGTGTGCTTAAATCATTCTGTTTTGGGGAGCCAGGACTGTATGTGTGCATGTGTCTGCTTGTCCTTTTTATTATTATCTAGGATGCTTTCATGAATCTAAAAGCACTTCTGTCAACAGCTGCCATTTTATCCTGTGGTCACTCCAAAGGTACCCACAATCATGCGTGGTTCAGCAGGGGCCTGGCCAAATGGAGCAGAGAGCCATCTTCCCCATTTAGCTCAGTATGTGTGGCCTGGTAGCAAAGGAGGGCCAGAAAGGTATTTGTGCCCTCACAAACCTTTGGCACCAGATGGTGCTGACATGGAACAGAGAACTAGGATAAGCTGAATTCAGGTCTGTTTTATCCAAATCCTCAAAGGCTAGTTGTGTTTGAATTTGACAGCAATGGCTTAGACCCTATAGGAAGTGTCTTGCATGTGTGCACACATGATCATGGTTTGGTTACTGGTAGAAGCAGGTATTGCACTGCTGAGGCTTGCCTGGGAGATGCCCTCACCTACTCCGGATGGCATGACTCAGTTTGTTCCCACCATGTAACTGATTTAATGGAGAAATCACTGGTTCCTC
>WEKW01010147.1:26173-129182 GCA_013389905.1 Sula dactylatra | reverse complement strand
GCATATCGAGCCCCTGCGAGCTCCGGGCGGGCTTGGGGCCGGCAGCCGGGCGGCCGAGCCGCCGCGGCGAAGCGGTGGGCTCAGCTCCGTGCCACGTCCGCTTATGGGTGACCCCGGGCACCGGCGGCAGCTCTGCCTGAATTCCAGCAGTTTTGCCGCCTAAGACGCTCGTTAGCTCCAAGGTTGCTAAATACCACATGAGCAGGTCATTATCATTTTTGTTTCCTGCACCGGTAGCCTGCACCGCTAAAAAGCAAGCCCAGTGTCTCTATCCAAGCCACTGTAATTAAAGATGCTAATTTCTCTGCCATCCCAGAACAACATCTTGTCTCGCCTCGCCTCGGGTTGCCTGAGTTTGGATACGTGCCTCTGCCACATGGATTTGGCCTGCCGCGAAGCGGCTGCTCGCTGGCCTCCCGCCCCGCTTGCTCTCCCCGGCGTCGCGCCGTCAGGAGGAGAGGCATAAACGCCTTCTCCAGGAGACCGCAAGGAGAGACTCGGGCTCCCCACCTTCACGTACCTCTGTCTTATCTGTCAGCACCAGAGTGAGCCCTTTCTAGCAGGTGTGCTGCTGGCCGCTGCCTCCCCAGCTTCAGGTGCTGCTCACCTGCACCCACGCTCTGGCAGCTGGGCCCAAGTGCCAAGCCAGCTGCAAACTGCCCCTGCATCAAAAGGGAGTAATCCTTAAGCTGTAATTTTATGTAAACTTACAGCTGGCGTAAATGGTGTTGCCACACACAGCCCTGCCTGCTTTGCCCTTCCCCTGGCCGTTGTTTTGCCCCCTTGGAAGAACATGTGCTGCCACGCCAGGAGTCAGATCAAGGGAAATAAATGCTTGTTTCAATGCAGATCACTTCTTGTATTCAAAGAAATACGCAAATATGAGCCAGTTTTTATTACTATGCCCTTGTAAATACATGTACGTAAGATGACTCAGTTTTAAGTATTTGTAGCATGGCTGAAAGATGTATCTGGAAATACGTCTTCTCCACCTTTATTAAAGCTGTTTTTCAACCCAACTGTCAATAAGAATGTCCTGAAGTTGGTCTAGTTGATTAAATATTGTGACTGAACGTGTAGAGGATTTAAATTAATCATACATTTGGAAAAACAAAATGTTTGCACTCTGAACAGATATTTTTAATTTTGTATTGTTAAGAGAATCCTGTGAGAATATGCAGCTTTCTAGTCCCAGGTGGCAGTATCTTCATACAACAGAAGGATTCATTCCCTTACTACAATAGTCCCAGTATAAACAGAAATATTGCAATAGGTGGGCTTGCCTCTTATTTGTCCTCTTGGGTTCACAGAGGAGAGACTTTTCCAATAGGATTCAGTCCTGCATTTGCTTCTGGAAAACCTCAGTACCAAGTTAGAAATCTCTGTGGGTGAAGCAGCTCTCACCAGGTCCTGCTCCAAGGCCTTGTCCCCTTTGGAGTAGAGCAATGCCCAGACACGTCCCAGCTACAGCTGAAGCAGAGGCGAGTGATGGTGGCTGGAAGCTCGTGGTTTTCTAGGTAACATATTGCCACCTAGCAGCACTTAGTGAAAGTAGCACAAACCTGACTTCCAGTTCCATAAACAACAGTTTGCCTCACTTTTGGTTTTATTGCACTGTATCATATATAATGTGATTATTAGAATAGGATATACTAAGAGTGCAGAAAGAGGACTGTAGGAAAATGAACAGACAAATGGGATCCTCTTTGAAAACAGACACTAAAGACCCCTTATGGGTTGTAACTTCCAGCAGGATGGTGACACTGACTGTACAATAAGAAGGAAGAAAAAAAAGAAAAAAAAAAAAAAGAAAAAAATGCACCATTCTGCAAAGTTTCTCATTCTTATTCATGCAAATAATCCCACTGATTTCAATAACATTTTCTTCTTGCATTGCCCCACGAGAGTCAGGTCACCATCTGAATTATTTAGTATGTTCCCATTCCCCGTCACTGACCCAGAAGCTGGCGACAGTGTACTGGCTAAAAGAGCAACACCTCACTCTCGGATCCAAGGCTGCCAGACTGAAATATTGAATTCCAATAGATACAGAGCTCCCTGGTGCTATTTTTACAAACTCCTTTCAGAGCCATGGAACAAACCGATGACAGATCCAGGCTTAGATCTCAGGAATTATTGGACACATAACCCCACAGTCACTTCATAAAGGGTCCCTTGACTGTAATTTTTAGGAGGCAAATATCATCAACTCTATGTTGAAGTGTAACAGGCTAAAGGATGGCCTAATGCATACTCCAAAGACTAGATCTACAAAAATGACATGGATACATGCATTCTATTTCTAAATTTCTAAAATCTTTCTAAAATATAGATTTCTGGTTCCAGAATCCTGATATTCAGTTTCTCCTCACTGCCAAATCCTGGAGGCTCCCAAATCCTTTTGGTGCCTGGCAGCTGTGATTCACGGGGAGAGATGATTTATATCAGGCTAGCTAACAAGACTACAACTCCAGCTATCTCTCCTGTCCCTGCTGCAGATATCTGGAATACCCCTGAGCTGCCGCAGCTTTCTAAACGCAGGCCCGCATGACAAGTTAAATTCGGTTTGATTTTGTTAGGCAGGGGCTGGCTGGGGACAGGGCAGTCACCATGCATACCTCAGGACTGCAACCTTATCAGGCATTTGTATATCAGCCCGTCCGTCTCATGAATCAAAGCTGCCAGCACACAAGACTGGGGTTATTTCCCACCCAAGATTCAGTCACTGGACATGTCCGCAAGGGGCTCAGCTCTTCCCAGGTAGCTCCATACCTGTCCTACCACAATGTGTTGATTTTGTGTTCTCTGCCCACATTGTGTAAGGCTCTCCTCCTGTGGGCCCTGTGAGAACCAGCAGAGCTGACCCCAGGCTCCACCAAGACATGGCTGGAAGAAGACGCAAAGAAACACCTGCCTCTTGTAGCATGGCATGGGAAGTGCCACCCAGCCAGGCTGAATGCCCTCTTCTGCCCAAGCAAACCAGATTGTTTTTCTGGGGAAGGTGCTCTGATCAGCAGCTGGGGTGTGTTGTGGGGAAGCTGAGGGAAAGGCACCCATGCCTAAAACTCTTTCACTTGGTGTAGCGTAATGAAATATTCATCAAGCGAGAGAGCAGGAGAGCGGTTCAGCATGGCCACAGCTTGTCTCACTGACCCAGCAAATATTGACGTATTTAAATATTGATAGCTACTTAAGTTATTGCATTAAATATAGAGCAGTTTGAACAGGTAAAATAAAGCATGTTCTTGCTCTGCAAAGTCCTCTGTCTAGTTATGGCTCACCACTAGAAGAGTGGGCTCGGTCCAGCCAAAAGGGCCATCAGGCCCCTGCCACATTGGTTCCACCTTTCAATTTACCAGTACTGTCATTTGATTAGACATTAATTTTCTAGCAGGAAATGTATACAGTACAAAAATATGCTTGTATGTAGTTTACCTTCTTATACAAGATAAGATCTGATTTCACAAGACTGCTCAATTTATAGTACAGCTTAAAATAGCAGCTCACCTCCGCTGAGGGGTGGTAGTACCACACTTCTTCCTCTTCCTCACTGGGAGTGAGGACCGAGGGCAACTGCAGAGCAAGCTGGTTGAGCTCACCGAACTGGCAGAAAACTGCTTTAGCACAACAACTAGGCTTTGTTTTGATTCCAGGGCTAAGGAACTGAACCAGCCTGGCTTGCTACCAGGTGAGCCTCAGGAACACAGAACAGGGGAAAGATGGAAGAAACAGTAGGAGGAAGGCTGTGCCGTTTTAGCAGCACTGAGCTGTCAAATGGGCTCAGTTGTATTATTATCCCTGACTCCCCCCATGATGTGATGCATTGCCAGTTTGGGGGGAGGGAGTGGATTAGAAATATGTAACCCAGGGCAAAGTGGAGAGATGCATGAGCGGGTGCCTCTCTTTCAAGGGGGCAGCCGGTCACTGGTTCAGGCTAATTGCAGTGGAAAACACCCTAAATCCCTTTGAAGGTCCAGCTGTCTTTCATCCCTCTTCCTCAGTTCTCTCGCCACTCTGTTCTGTAAAACTTTCAAGAAAAAAAAAAAGGCATCGTGCCTTTTTCTCCAATAGCGTTTGAATCACATAGAAGTAGGCCAGGTGATAATTGCGCAGCACATTGTAGTGCTGCTTAAATGTCAGCTGTTAATTAAAGCCTCTCCTTAAAATGGGCCATTAATTAGGGCAAATACAGCCATTCTGCATGGGTTCTGACTAACCAGTGAGTAAAAGCATTATTTCAACATTGGTATTGGAATTGTTCATTTTTATTTGTCTGGGGTGTGTTTACTATTTAAAGAAAAGCAACTGAAAAAAATTATAACTCCCTGAACTTACTGCTCTTTCTTTCAAAGAGAGTTTAAAATAAATATTCTGGCACAAGAATATTCACATGCACACAGATTGCAATAGGGAACATTTCAGTATTAGGTCCAGATGTCTCTAGCAGTTGTATAACCTTGTTAGGAATGCTTAAATGCTATAGATATTAAAATACAGCTCTGACCTGTGAAGACAGCCTGTTGTGGCACTTCACTCATGTCTTTCTGTTCTTAAGAAAATGGCACTACCTGCATGAATAATGTGACGCAGACACCAAAATGTTTGCTAAATCAGAGCCAGAAAGTAAGGCATGTGCTTCCTTTGAAACTTTTCTAAACCACCATGAATTAAGAGGGAGAATCATAATATTGATAAAGGACCTAAGTGTTCCAGACTAAAGATATACATATCTGAGCCTTGCAGCTTAGCCATCTTGCTTTTTGTTTCTTTGGCCTGGATTCAGCAAAGCAATTAAGCCCCTAAATAGTCACGTTGGTTTCAGTGACACATAAGCACTTTGCTGAATCAGGTCCACTCTGCCTGCCAAGCCACACTCCTTGCCTCACAGTGTATTAAAGATTTTGGAAGAGCAGTTCCCATTGTTATCAGTAGCTATATAGCATGAAATCATGGCAGATCTTGGCATTTTTATGCCTAGATACCTATGCAGGAGGTCCATCTGTGAGAACCTATGCAGAGATGCTGAGGATTTCAGTCTTTCAATGTTGCAGCATTTCTACGGAGCAGCCAAATCTCACAGCTGAAGGGGAGACAAGCCCTCGATTTGGGACTAATCTCTTGAAATCCAGCCATTGAGGAGAATCCCTGTATCCGCCATGCCAGAGAGGAATCCATCCATTGCGCATGGGTGTGTGCAGTTCCCGTGGAGGCCGGGGGAGCAAGTCCTGCGGCCGGGGCGGGCACCAGGGGGATGCTGACATGCTGCCCGCCAGCTCTCTGGCCCCAGCTCCTACGGTCGCTGGTTGCAGAAACACTAAATCGACGTTGATTTTGCTTAATATATGGTTCTAGTTCCCCTTCTTACGTGAAGAAATAGTAAGTGGTTCCAGGTGAAATGGAAGATGCTGTGATGTGATGTGAGGATTGTTGCTAAATGAGAAGAACTGGAATATTTTTCCGTAGATTTTTTTAAGGTATCATTATTCCCTGCTTTCATCTGCCTTTTCATTGCTTCACTTCCTTATTTTCTGGTCATCACTAGTTTTTGCTTATAATATTTTTCTAGTTCACACTTTAGAGAAAGAGGAAATTGTGGGAACTGAGTGGCAGCAGGAGCTGCAGAGCATTTCTTTTTAAAAGCAGAGATGGTTTTATTTTTCTGAAGTACGTGTTACGTAAGTGTATCACTTCCACAGCTAAATTATTTCAAAAGATGGATAATGAGGTTCTCAGCTGGGTTGAGGCAGAGCAGCCCGCTGAATCCTATGACCCCACTTTCATGGGAAAGCTGACCAGCTTAAAGATTATCTTGTAACAGACTGCATTAAATAGAAACACAAAGCATGCAAAAATACTATAATGGTAAAAGAGATAATTAATAAAAAGAAACTTCTGATTATCACCAGAGATTTCATGATATTAAATCTAGATATTTTAAAAGTATTAAAGAACTATTAATGGCTGTGATCATGTCTGTGAAGTAGTTAATTTAGGAATAAATTCATTTATACCTACATGTTAGTATTGTTTTAATATTGTAAAATGCTAAGTTTGTATATATTTTTTTGTTTTTCACAGAGAGAAATCTTGAATACCTACTGTTCTTAAAGCTTTTAAAGATTAACCAGGCCCTGCACTTTTCCTCCATTAAAGTATAATCCTGTACAGGTCTAATGTTCTAACCCATCACTCTTTTTACAGTGTCAAAATTTACTGCTTTTGTGGTTTAACTCGAAGCTAAAACCAAATGCAGAGGGATTTGGAAGCAAATTAAACCTCTCGAGATTCCTGTTGTATTACTGGTGCTTCCTGTGGTGACCCATTTCCCCCTGTCAACAGATGACAACTGGATAAACAACATACAAAATCTCAATTAACTGTTCAGGGTTTTTTTAAAATAAGTAATTTCATCCTAAAATAACACCCAACATGAATAACACTGGAATATGAATATCTGTGAGTTAGCTTATCATTCTTGCTACATTTTCACTAGCAGTGCAGTCAAACCTTATTTTAGGTAAGTTGATCTAGATAGGTGCGTGTTGCCAGCTGGCCTAAAGTAACAGGGTTGCAAAATCCCTGAACTATCAAAGGTAACCAGGGGACGGCAGGCTGGAGTCAGCCTGAGTGTAAATTTATATGATCTGTGTCCCGGAGGCAGGGCTGCTCCTGCTTGCGTTGGTTGTGCATAATCTGGTTGTACATTCAGACAGCTTTATTTCGGGATGCTGCTGAGGAATGTGTCTGAAAATATGACCAGCCTACCCTGGCAAGAAATGGCATAAAGAAATGAAAAGATCATTTCATCGATGTTATAGTCTCTGTTTATTGCCTTTTAGATACATGTGAATAAAATAGGATTTAAAATATCAACAAAAAGCCTGAATCTTCACAGAATGCCTTTCTGTCTTTCTGGAGCTTAAACAACATGTACTTCCCAACAATATACAAAGAAAACAAATTTTACAAGCTTTTAACTGCTGAACCAAGTGAATAAATCACAATTAATAATTTCTTTAATGCAGAAAACCTTCTTTTTCTCGTCCTGTAAAGCTGACGATGAGGTACCATGTCATCATTTCCAAAGTTGTGTCATTTTTCCCTCCACACTTGTTAGCCAGGCGTTACTGGGAGGCTAGGTGGGTCAGCTCAGAGGGTAGCTGGTCGATGCGTGTACGTGTGCGCGTGCTGGCACACTGCTGAGCTCAGAGCTCTGCAGTTCCACCGGAAGGCAGGGGAGCTACGTGAGCTGGCAGCGGGGGATGCTCTGCCCATGGGGCTGAGCTAACATCTCTGCTGAGAGCAAGCAAACATTCCCTGTTGATGAAGACAGCAAGCACTGGCAAGGGGAGCCTCCTGCCTTTCCATTTACCTCCCCTTCCCCTTCTGCAGAATGATAGTTGGATGGCTAGACAGACATCCTTTATAGAGTGTTTTGTAACACCAGGCATTGGTATTATTATTCTGAAATGTGATCAGACATCTGTGGCCAGATATATTTTAGCAGCTTCTAATCTGGCATGCCGTGCAGTATTCTGTCTGCTGTTTCCTCATCCAAGCAGGAAGAGATGGGTAGGGAGCATAATCACATCTTTAAAAAAAAACTGCAAAGGAAAATAACAGAAATTAATCTTTATACTGACTGGCCACAAAGATGCTGTGTGGGAAATTAGCCTCATCTCAATCCCTAGGTGGTCAAAAGCCCGCCTGGGACCGGGCACCCAACCTGCCTGCAAGTTTGGGATCCTCGGAGCAGCTGCTGTGCTCTAAATGTCATTGAGGGAGGATGGGACACCCAGGAAGAAAGTGAACCAGGAAATCTGTCAGGATCCAGTGCATGAGATGGGCTCTGTCACATGCTGGGTCACACAGCAAGAGCAGAGACCCCCATAAGTAGCATGAGCACTCACATGTATTTATGCCACTCCCACTGCACTTCAGTCTCTTCTGTTGCTCTATGGTGCACCACAGCCATTTGTCAAACAGCTACAACACATCCTTACAAAGTAGAAGAGAGGCCAAAGTGCTACTCTAAATGTGCATGATACAGGTCTTTGAGAGGAAGGTGGAAAGACTCTTCTACCCAAAATGCGGTGGTAGCTGGCAGATCCCGTCTCCCTGTGGTCTCCAGTGCAGCTGACTCCCAGTGACCCCAGTGACAGTGGAGCCTGGCTCCCGCTGTGGCCCAGGCTCATTCGGAACCAGGAGCTGAGCCATTGCTTCTCACAAAGGTTTCTCAGAAGAGATGACAGTTTTTTCATGTTATTATTAAAAATCTGTCCTGCTATGACTTGTAAAGCCTTTGTCAATACAAATTATTAATGTGAATAAGCTCGTCCATGCTAGAAGATGGAAGGCGGGTTTATTGGCCTAGGAACAGAAGCCACCATTTATTTTAAGAGACCTTTTTTTCAGGATTATTTTTGTCAATCACCACAAATGAAAAGTAGAAAACACTAGAAGTGATTCTCCAAAATTTTCTCTGCATAAGTTGCCATGTGAGCTCATTCCTTTTCCTACCATGCCCCGTTACCATGTAACAACCTGGGACTTCGCAGGTCCCTTATATACTACTGTGCTTCTACTCTGCCACATTACTTTTGAAGTGGAATCAATACTGTTTCAAACAGCACTGAAATTCTGTCTTAGTTTACTAAATCATAATGTATATTTAAGGCTGTAAGGTGAGAGAAGACGATGAACCACCGCAAGACCAGTATTCATTACCCCCTGCATCCAAGCCTAGGAGACTCAGTATTGGGACTGACTGCACAGTTTTTTTCTGTGAGCGAGAAAAACAAGGAGGTGTGCTTTCCTACAGATTTGTGGCTGCCTGGTGGTTCATCTAGCTCCTTTGCAACAATCCGATGTTCCTCACAGGGCACCCAAAGGCAGAGGCAGCACACCCCAGCATGTGTGCTGGGTGGCTGCCAGTGCACTGGGTGACCACTGCCAGAACAAAGGAGTAATGATTGTTTTCCTTAACTTTTTCTTGAAAGGGAATTAATTTGAGTCCACTAAGGTGATTTACATGAAACTTTCAGGAATCTGAATACCTTTGAGACCTGGAGACCTCTGTCAGACTTGGCTGACATGAAGCAAAGATTCAGAAACTGTAAGGGTAGTGACTGATGTGCAGACAGCATAATCCCATAAAACTAATTTTCAGGCTAAAAATCATGGTAATAAATATGATGTTCACAGATGCATTGTGTTTCTTATCTGGATTCTTTGGAGTCATGATAATTTGGATCACATTTTTGAGACTGCTAAAGAAGGGCTAAAAATGAACCTCAAAAAAATTAAAAATGGGTATTATCACATAATCACAGAATCAGAATCACAGAATGGTGGGGGTTAGAAGGGACCTCTGGAGATCTTCTTGTCCAACCCCCTGCTTGAGCAGGGACACCCAGAGCAGGGGGCACAGGACCGCGTCCAGGCGGGATTTGAATGTCTCCAGGGAAGGAGACTCCACAACCTCTCTGGGCAGCCTGTTCCACTGCTCTGGCACCCTCACAGGAAAGAAGTTTTTCCTCATGTTTAGGTGGAACTTCCTGTGTTCCAACTTGTGCCCATCGGCCCTTGTCCCGTCATTGGGCACCTCTGAAAAGAGTCTGGTCCCATCTTCTTGACACCCACCCTTCAGATATTTAGAAGCATTGATAAGATCCCCCCTCAGTCTTCTCTTCTCCAGGCTAAAAAACCCCAGGTCTCTCAGCCTCAAAATAAAATAATTATTTTACTTATGTTTGGAAATTTAAACTGGCAAAATTCCTTGGAAATAAAGTCATTGAGTAGGTAAGGGTAAGTGCACATTAGAGTTTGCCTACTTCAAGCAGATGCTGTAGGTTCAGGGAAATTCTGGTGGCCAAGCATCTTCTTCCCCATTTTACAGGTAAGCATTTTCACTGGGAGAGGTTTCTTTTGGGCTGATATCCTCATTGGGAGCCCCTGTGGCTGCTGTCTTGCAGTCTGGTAGAGGGGTGAATGCTCACAGCCTCCAGGGCTTCCTGTTTGCAGTGTTTGGTGCTGTGAGAGTAGGTCAGCAGCAAGGGTGGATCTGGCAGCCCCTAAAGAAGGGGAAGCCTTGGAGTGAGCCAGATCACCTAGAGTAGAAATTTACTTTATGTCTTTTTGCCTCAACTCTACCCCTTCTCTTCTCAATAACTGATTTAATTATGGCTTTATTTATTTATTTATTTATTTTATTAGGTTTGTCTATCTGTGCTTCCATTTTGAAGCATAAAGGTGGTTTTGTAAGACCTCACCTGGCCAGATGGCTGCTACTAGTCTTAGTACTTCAGCAAGTGAACACAAATTGTCTGATTACCTGATTACATCACCCTCTGAACTTACATGCATTTGAATACATTACTTTTTTACAGCATAATAACTTCAGAGCTAATCACGATGCAACAAGAGAAGCAAGGCCAAGGACTGGGGCCCATTAACACCTCTCACTATGTGTTGGATTGGACTACAGGCTTGTGTTCATGATGTGCTGGGCTAAAGGACCACTAACCGTGGCTGTAGGGACTAGAAACATTGCATTAATAGAGTTTCCCCACATTTGGTAGCAGTGCTACAGCAGTTTATATAGTACCCTATAGAGTACCTTCCTCTAGGAGCTCAATCCTAACCCAATACCTCCTCCATCATGTTGGCACAAGGGTTTGTGTGTCCAGTTCATGAACCAAATCGATGTTTTGGTTTGGCTGAAAAGTAGCACAGGCAAGGAAGTGGAAGTTTGCTTTCAGGCAAATAAATTCTCTGATCTAGTTCATTGCGTGACTATACAAGCCAGGCACAACGGAGGAGGGAAGTGCGGTGTAGGAACAAGACACCAAGGTGAGAAGGAAGAAGGGGCCACTTCAGCAAGCATTGCTGCAGAATAAAGATCCACAGAGCCGTAACCCAGGCTGCTTTAGCAGAAACCAGTATTTCTGATCTTTCCTGCACCAAATATTATCTCCTGCTTCGATAAGGTATAGAGACACTAGCCCTTCTTGGCAGCTTTTGTATCTTTTAAAAAATAAAGTAAGTTTCAACCATTATGTAGTATGTCTGTTACAATGACACAACATAGCTGAGGCATACATCTGAACTATCCTAACAGCTTTTTCAACAGAATAGATGTAACATTTCCTGCTTTCTCTGTTCCCCAGTAGGTTAATGTCTTTTTGACATTTCATCCGCATTGCCCTGTGCTCTGAGATCCCTTTCTGGATCCAGTCAGTCTGATACATGGAGCTGCGTGTACCTAACAGCAGTTCACATCAGGGAAACCTCTGCTTTTTCCTACAAACAATTAGATATGCCAGATACTAGCACCATTTCTTGTAAATATAGCTTTCCTCTGACATCGGACTTACGCACATAAGGCCTGTGCTAAATCATAGGACTGCACACATACCTGTCACCTGCAAGCAGAATGAGCTCAGAGAAGAAATTTATTGTTGTAATGTGGTCATCTGCCCAAGATATTCGGGGCTCCCTGACACTTTCCCAGGTTTTATAGCTCATGTGATACGGGTAGCTTAAGGACTTTAGCTGCCTTTTCTGACTCTCTCAGGAACACAATGGCAATGTGGGAACCTGCAACCTGAGAGCAGTAGAGTTTTCATCCCCTCACAGTAATAACATTTATTCTTTCCCAGGGGACTGCTCCTCTGTTCTTGCCTTATAAAGTCAAGACAGGAGGGAAAAAGGACCAAGGCATTAATAACAATGGCAAGTTTATACAGTGAAGACAGAAGGGAAGTGTCAGGAGAGTAACAAAAAAGAGGAAGTGGGGAAGGAGATGAGAGAGGTGTTGTGCACAGAGAGCTTACTTGGTCTCACCAAGACAGGAGACAATCAGATCTATTTGCAAAGATGGTATTGGCAGGTTAACACTTTTGACATGAAGCAGAAGGATCCCTTGCTGTCGCTGTGCTTTCTGAGCTTTGCAGCTGCAGGGCTTATGCTGACAGGTAAACACTGCCTGTGTCACATATCAACTCCCAGGTGTCATCCTGTCTGGGATAGCTGGATGACTCAGATCATAATCCATTTACTGAGTCTTGGGTGAGAAAACCAAGATGAATTTCTTTAGCATGTAATACTTCATGATGACCCACCTGGAGAAGAAACCAGAAAGCAATCTGTGTTATAGATAGGTAGGTAGGTAGTTAGGTAGGTAGGTAGGTAGGTAGATAAACAGACAGACAGACAGAGGTGTGTGTATGTATACAAATGATATGGGTCCCGTTTGACCTCACCATGCTCTTTCAAAGAGTGGTGTATTTTGGTAATCTTGAGGTACCTACTCTACATAGCCTTGCCTCGGCATAAAACAAGAATGGCAGGACCACCCTAGTCTGAGACCTCTCTTTTGAGTTAAGGGTGGATGCTGAGAGCAGACACAGAATTAATGTCCAAGCATGTCCTTCAGCCTCAGGTTCAGGGGCTGCACTGAGTTTCTAGATGAGGCACTCCATTTAGTCCCAAGGACTTGAAGGTCACAGAAACAGTGTGATTCACAGCAACATGTACTACGCAGCTCCATCTCAGACTCATCTTACATTTGCTTCAGCACGGGGATGCAATTGCCCCTTCTTTTCCTGGCAAGAGTTGCTGCACCCATGGCAGACGGGGGGACAGCTTTCAGCGCAGTTGCCTGCAGCATCCTGAGGCCAGAGGCAGAGGCTGCAAGCTCTGGTGCTCCTGCTGTCACCTTCGGGTCTGGGACAACCACTGGGAGTGGTTTGCTCTAAAACAAACAATGGAGGAGCTGCCGGTTGTCTTAGCATTTCCTCTAGCTTAAACAATAACAATTGTTGTTAATCAGTAATAGTGGTTATCTGCATTCCTGTAGTAACTGAGCGATACCTTAACAAAACCAAATGGAAATACGGTTTTGCTACAATAATAAACCAATTCAACTTCCCTGTAGGGTTAGACAAATGAGGAAACCCAATGTCTACAGCAGGACAGAGGAACATAGGACATCGTAGCTGGTGCTTTGATGATGTTAATGATACAGCTCCAGGGAAGGCAATACAGCAATCAATATGCATTTTAGTTTGGCCTGGTATTCACAAGACAGGCTTGACTTCAAGAATGAAATAATGAAGCCTTGCACCTGAGGCTTACCTCAGAGTGGAGACTTCAGGAATTGCAGCTTCTTGATAGCAAAATGCCTCAGCTCCTCATTTACTGCTCCTCATTTACACCTTCACCTAGCTGTGAGGGGTGGACACATTTTCTGCAGTGGAGGTGCCAGAGTAATTACACTAACAGTGAGGCAGGCCCTCAGGTTCAGATTCAGGTGAGGAGGCAAGGCAGGCAGCCCATGCCAGCAGCACTCATCTGCACCAGGGGAGGCTCACAGGACCCATGCTGAGGTGTGCGCATCACGTACGCCTTGGCTTGGTTTTGTTGACGAGGTGCCCACACCAGGAGGAGGTACCTTCATGCCAGCAGAGAAAAAGTCCTGATGTGAATCAATGTAAACCAGTTAATGCCAGGTGAGAAAGCTTTCGTGTTTTCAAGTGAGAAAATAGACACCCACTTTTTAAGCACAGGAGCGGAGTGGGGAATCAACCATGGGAACAAATGCCAAGAGATCTAGTGGGGGTTTTAGCTCTTGGTGTGCATTTGACTCAGATGTCTTCCAATCAAATTCCAAACAACTATGCTTAATGTAGGAATAAATGGGTGAAATGCAATGCTCTGTTTTGTTCAGGCAGTCAGATGAGATGGTTCCCAGTCTGTCCTGGCCTCAGAGTTTATGAATCAGTGTCCAGTACTGAGTGCTGTCTTGAGCACAGTGTGTTACAGAAGGCCAAATGTTCCCTGGGGATAAAACCAAACATTTAAAAAATATCATTGAGGGCAGGGAATGTATGATGATATAACTTAAACTCCAGTCAATGGTGCCCCAAACTACAAAGTGTGACTGTCCTACAAAGCCGACGTACAGCTGTGGCAGCCAGAGGGGGAACTGCCAGCTCTTTCTCTGTAATCCAGTAATCCAGTATCACACTCCCCAGCTGGCCTGGCTCCACTGCTGACCTTACAGGCAGGCAGCAGAAGTTACATGACCGTAATTATAAAATGGCCTGGACATACTCATCATTCAGAGGTAGATATGTGCCCGTCTCACTGTGATATAGCCCAACACATGTTCCATGAAATGTGTTTTCAGCTGTCTTGCAGGAGACTGTTTCCCAGTCCTGTTGTGGGAAGGAATCAGCTGCCTGCTGGCCATGAGCTGCTTTTCCAAGGTGCTATGTAGAAGAGGTAACCGGCTTTGATTGACAACACAGGGAAACTGGTGCTGTATAACCCTGCAGAAGTTGGCTTTTATTAGGGATTTGCAAAATGACCGTGGTTTGAGCAGCTGGTTCCACCACCCTAGACTGAACTGCCTCAGCCCAGCCTTGGCTTTTTCCTTAGTGATCCAGCTCCTTGTGGTTCCTAAGTGATTTGATCGGAGAAGGTGGCCAAAGAGCCAATTTCTAACATTTTGTGCAGAACACATATATCTGACATTTTAAGCTGAGGTTTTCCAAGCTGCCATGTTAGGACCAGATGCCAGTCCCTCTGTGTCTACAGCTGTATTTGGTTAATGACCTGAGACTTCCACTAACACACAGTAGCTACAAAGCACGTTTCATGTTTATGGCCACTGCGTACTTGTGGTGCTACAAAACAGCTGCAGCATCCTGATGGATCTGACCAATGCGGTAATCAAATATTTGGGAACCTGTGTGGGAACAAATGGGAGAGTGTAAAAACAGTTAACTGTAGGCAGGGTTTTGTGGGAGAACTGAGGAAAAAATATCCTGCAGTGGCAAAGACTGATGATATTTTGAAATTGCTCATCATGAAGTTCAGTTATTGCTCTGCATATCTATGCCAGGGAATACTATATTCTCTTCCATACAGTTACTAGGGAAATTAAATAGGAGGCTGCTACTATTTCAAGACACAGAATTAAAAATAAAAGTGCTGGTTTGGTGCAGCAGAGTGCATTTACAGGGAGTCTCTGGGCCAGGCTGTTGAAACAGACTGAGAAGTGCACATGGTTCTTTATTTTTCACGTCAAAAGCAGACTTAGTCTCTGATTTTCCAAGCAGGAAAAATTGTAGTCGAGGTGTGTGCCCTTACCTTGCCTGCAGTACAGAGTGAAAGAAGTTAACTGTGCAGATGCTATTCAATGAAGCACAGCTCTGCCTTAGTTAAAGGTGTTGTAAAGACTTTAGTGGGAGGAGTGCTTTTCTGCTGTTAAATTACTGCTGTGCCTCAGTTGTAACCCCCAGTAGTTACCCTGGCAGCTGTACGCTGATACAAGAAGGTTGCCAAGAGAGGCTGGACGCTGCTCACAGGGCTTGAAGATGTGCTGCGGCTGAAGTAAGAACCAGAGCTTCAAACAGGAATTTCTGTGGCATGACCCAAGGTTGTTCCTTCCCCTCTCCAGGAAGTCTGGTTTCTTTTTCATCACGAACTTAAAAAAGCTCAAGTGTACGTTGATGCAGGGATCTGGCATTAAATAATGCGGATAAATGTCAGGAAGCACAGTTATTTGCTATACCGATTTATTACACTAAGTCACTACAGGAAGAGCAGTGGCAAGCAAAGCCCTCCCCTAAGTTATATTCTGATAACTTCATCAAATTAATGACATGGTATTACATCCTGAAATTCACTTGCGGTTCCTTTGAAACTTCGTCTTGTGCTCAGCAATGGCACATGAAAAATGCGTTCTCTGCAGTTGCTGCTCTGAGTCAGAGGAATAGTGATCTCCTATGAGGAACCGTATCTTCATTGCACTGACAGCATGTCAAATGCCAGAAGTCCTCAGTGAGCTCCAGAGCATCTATTTAAACAAACAGCAGGGATCAGGGTAAAGAAGAACATACTGCCAAGGAGTGCGTCTTCGCTGCAGAGACACATGCTACCTTCACTGACTCCCGTTATCACTGGGGCAGTGGAGTTACATGGTGTCACTGGAAGAGCACAAGACCCCTGAAAACAGAACAGCTTCTCAACAGAGCCCAACCCCGTCCTGTCAGGCCACGCACCACAAGGCAGCCAATGTCACTGCCGTACCCTGAACTCATATCAGAAGTGACAGAAGTCATCTTCAAATGCTGCTTCAAACCTCTGTGCTCCTCCTCCCTCTGCCTGTCTCTAGCTACAAATGAAGCAGAAGGGTTTGTGTCTGTCGGATTTGCAAAATATTTACCATAAACATCACAAATTGTGATTTTTGTGAGGAATGCCACAAGGGGGAAGAATTGTATTATTTACAGGGCAGCATTCCTTTAAAACATTTGGTTTGTTCAGTCAAATTAAAACTGAAATTGCTTTACATACCCTTTGTTGGGTGCGGCACGGAGGGATAGAGGAGAAAGGATAAAGTCAAACAAATCTCTAAGACCCAGGGAAAGCTCAGTCAAACTCTTCAGACAACTCAGGTTCTGTAGCCAGACTAGGCAAACTGAAGTTTTGCATCATATTGGTGAAAAAACCAACTTTGTCTGGCTCATGCAAAATCAATCCCTTTCAAAAGCAGGCATAATTTGGCTCTTAGGCAAACTGCTTTTGCTTAAGATTTCATTCATCTCTTCAACAAAAGTTTCTAAGAGTTCATCTTAAGAGATTGCCCAGCTCTACAGCTGATATTATTTCCTCTGTTTTTAAAAATATATTGCAGGAACCAGCCCCAACAAGGTTGACAGAGGCACCCCGTGGCAGCATGGCTAGGCAAAGTGCCTGTAGGTGCACTGGGTATGATTCTCCTTCTAAAAAGTTTTTTTTTCTCATCACTATAACAGCATCTAAGCACCTTGGAGGAAAATGAAAATCCCAGCCATACGTTTCGTGTTTGTTTCAAGGCAGTAGCACTTGCTTAGCAAGCAGAGCTGTACATTGTGCTAACACTGCACTCCAGAGCTCATCCATGTGACAATGTGGTGCTGGGTTTTTACAGAAAAGCAGCAGAGGCCAAAACAACCTGCTGCTTCAGATTAATGCATCAGCTTTGTACCTATGAGCCGTAACTGCTAGAAATGTATGTATACATATGTGAGCATCGTTATGCTCAAGGACTGACATAATGAAGATGTGCTTGCATGACATCATCATTTGGATGCTCTTAGATAGCTGAGCAGTTCAGTGAGACAACATAATGAAATATGCAGTGCTAATTGCTTTAAAATAGTCTTGCATGTTCCCAAACCTTTGCCTGAGTGGTTTAACTATAAGAAGAGAAAGGAGAGAGGCACTGAATTAGCATTCCTGGGAAATGAATAAACTGTTGCAGCCTGATCAGGAAGGCAGACGTAACGTTTTCTCTCCTCAGGAAGTAACGAAAGCTGAGTTCATACTGCAAAACATAACAAGGGGTGTTTGTCATAAGTTAAAAATCAATGAACTCCAGCTGTTCCTGTGGTCCTGGAAGGTTCATTTTCAATGAAGAAATATTTCTTCTTGCAGGAGCATTCCAGAAAACAGACTTTGCTCTCAGTTACACTGTGGAAAGTCAAGTTGGATAGGACATAGCTTTCCAAGTTAGAAGATAGGCTTTCTGATGCACCCTTAAAATAAAAAAATTAACATGCCAAATGAGGTTTTTAGCCCAATTTCTATAATTAGAAGATCAGCAGAATGAGTCTTGCCTCTTCTTCTGAGCAGAGGTTCAGCCTCTATTTTGAAAGTTGTCTCCTGGCTTGCCAAGGAGCACTTTCTATTACCAATCCATCACACTGAAGTATCCAGGGGATAAACCCACTTATGGCACAAACCAGACTAGCTTTAGGGTGTCTATCTAGTAAAACATCGACTTTTCTAACCAAGGAAGTATCTCACTAATCAGAAGAGATGGATCATATAGGACTTTGGCTTCTCCATCTTCCAGTCCAGATCTGCTTCCTCTTTATCATTCAGGAAAGTCTTCTGGTTGTGTGTTGCCTCTGCACAGGGGTTAAAGATTAAGTCCCCTTTGAAAGGGAGGAGTTGCCTCAGTGGTAGAAGGCACATTAGGGATCTGGATCTCCAGTTCTGCTGATTATTCCACTGGAATATGGCAATAAACCTGCGTGATGGTGAGGAGGGAAAATTAAATGCAAACAGTGCACCCAGGCAATAAATCTGACAGAACCCTCTCTACTTTTGGAAAAATGTCCCACATACAGCCTGTTTGGGTGGAAAATAAATTATTTCATAGTCTCTGGAGTTCTTCATTCCTGTTCATGTCAGTGTGTCTCCCAGAAAAAAAAAAAAAAGAAAATTCTAGTGGGATTTTTAAGCTGGAGTTAGAGCCAGCCAGCCAGCCATCAGAAGCAATCATGTCATTCCTGAGAGCACGCACAGCAAGAAGCAGTGTCAAGGGGAATGGCTTCTGTGTCCACTTTGCAAGCTCTACTAACGCCAGCACATGGGTGAATTTAGCAAAGAAACATACTGGAAGAAAGCCACCTGTACTGCAGGCAAATAAAGATAAACTTCACAGAGCAGTTTGGTCGCTAGCAATTATTCACACATACTGAGTAAATAACTGTCAACAGGAAAGAAGACAAGGGAAGTTACAGTTAAATCTTGGTTTCATATTCTTCTTTTAAGAAATGTAAAAACAGAATAATGTCTTAGGGAAAGTGGGAATATTCCTGAAATATTGCCAAAATATCCTTCTATCCAGCATTTATTCAAAGGTTCCCCAACTACAAGTTGGAGCTGTGACTTCCCAGGAGCACAAGGCTCATAACTAATGAAAATGTAATGTTTCACAGGTTTTATCATCTCCTAATGGTGGCGCAACCAAAGGATTACATGGTCTCACCTACAGTGCTGAATTTAGATACTGCACTATCTGTATTAAATGGTAAGTTAACTGCATTGATTTGCATGGTAAATGGAAGCATTTATTTTTCTCAGTTTCCTCAGATCGCACCTTTCTTGTAAAGCTAATCCTTGCCACCAACTGCAGTCATAAGCAGTTCTTGTTCACAAATACATTTCTCTGATGTCATGTATTTGGATTCAGTGATCCTACTTTGGAATACGTTACTATCAGTGAATTAAATTTACCTAAGCCGATGAAAAGGACATTTTTTAAACTACAATCATCTCTCCTTAAAAAAAGCCCACACGATTTTGCAATCAACATATGCACAAAATGTTCCAGAAAATAACATATTTTTCTTAAAAAAGATTTAAATAGGATTTTTAAAAATCTGAATATGTAATACAGCCTGAGTTTTGATGGCTTTCATCCAGGAGGCATAGAAAAATAAACTAAAAAAATCAATGGCCTTTGGTCATTATTTCTGATAACTCTTAGTATACTTGAGAAAATCCCAAATCTGGATGTATTGAAACAGAATGCAAAAAAAGACTCAAATAATTGCAGGTCATCTACCCTGATATCACATTCAATGTGGTATGTGTGGACAGTGTCAAGACATGTAGTTTAGTGTAAGGCAACCCTGATTTCACCCACTGAAGAGTTTAGTCAATAAAAGTAGTTTGCGCATACATAACTTTTCATTATTGGCTTGGGGAGGCAGTGTGGGCTGAGTGGGCCAAGGGACTGCCCACTGCATGGCAGAAGGCTGCATGCAACTTTTTATAAGAATTTGTTTCTCTTAGATTTTATTCATGCATATGGATTCAATAAAAGAAAGTTACATGTGAAAAGCAGATCCCCAATGTGTTTTGTAGAATCTAAACAGGTTTCCCATTTAGAACGGTCAAGGAGCAGACACATGTGGAGAAAGAAAAAGATAAAAATCAAAGCATATAGATTATAAACTGTATCATCCTCAGTACATTACTAAAAATTTCTGCTGGGGTCCTTCATAGCTGTTACCTTCATGACTTGCAATAGCAACTGTAACCCTTAAGAACAGAAATCTTATTATACCTATTTAAGGGCTGACAATGGACCTTAGAGTTTGATACTGATTTTTAGCTTGCATATTTCAGATGCAAAATAATATATCCTAGGACAGTGTGTTGAAACTTTTTTTGACTTGCTGACTCTTAATTTTATTTTTTTTAAGCGTCTCACCTGCCACTGAATTTAAACCTAGTGACAATAAGCTTGCCTTCCTTAGTTCCTTCTCACAGACCTTTTAGAAGTAGTCTACAAACCCTGGGTAAAAACACACTGCTATAAGGCAGTATGAGCACATTGAACGGTTGGGGCTTGGTGACTTTTATCTTCACAATATATAATGCCAATCACAGCAGAGTAGGAGCACCCAGAAATGCTTGTGCCTGTTCAAATCAGGAGCTCCCTGCCATTCAGGAGAGCTCTTCTCCAACCACCATACACAGCTGCAAGTGATAAATATTTGGCAATACCTATTTGCAGCAATTTGTGTAGAAGGCTAGGACAGCTGCTGACAGGTGATCATGTCCCTCAGTGGGGCACACAAAGATGATGGCCCCAAGAAAGCTGAAATGTAAGTGCTAGGAAAATCCCAGGTGCAGAAAGAGAACAGTCTTTACCCATGTAGGGCAACATGATTGCAAGTACATCAGCTGGCATCATCCAGAAATCCAGGCCATCATGTACTCTGATACCTGCCAGTGTCTTCAAATATTGCCTTAGCACTGCTTTAGATTTGGCAATGCTAGCGGGGTCTGCTTTGATGGGAGTACTCGTCGTATGACATCAGCATTTGAAAGAAGACTTTAGCAGGGTGGGAAAGCACAGGGTTGAAGTTGGATTTCAGAGGCAGACAGTAAAACCCAGCAGCCAGGAGACGGAGCAAATTCAGAGCCTTATTCTGGATGCCTTGGTTTTCCTGGCTGCTGGCTGCAACAGAAATGCTAGTGAGGAAACTAATCTAACCATTAAAGGCAGAAAGGAGCAATTTGGGCTGTGATGAAGCACAGATACGTAGTAAAACTGTCAAACTTCACTTGAGCTATTCGACCTTCAAGAGGTCCCACCTATTTTTATAGTTCACTTTGCAGAACACACAAGTTCACTATCATTTTGCAAACTGCACACGTCAGGGGGCCTCTCTCCTTTGAGGTTATTTTCTTTAGACAATGTAAATGTCAGCTGCCAGTTGTAAGTATTATTATTTATATGGAGCTGTCAAAGAGTGAGGGGGAAACGATGCAGGCAGCTCAATTCTGTCTTGTTCGCCCTCAGGAAAGTTCAATGGAGCCCTTCAAAAAGAACACACAGTCAAAGCTGAACCGTCTTCCAAAATCCACTCTGCAGAAACAGTGCAAGAGAGCACATGCTTTAAAGCCAGCCAAAGGTAGCACTAAAGTGCCTTTTTTTTTTTTCTGTGCCGAGAAGCTCCGTTAGTGACTACTTGCAGTGTAAGAACCCAAAGTGGCCAGAGAATGGACAGAGCTCATGCTAGTAATTGTGACTAGCTGCATTTTGTTTGCTTTGGGGATTACATTTTTAGCCTTCTGTTTTACCTAACTTACATCTGAGCAAATTTCATCCTCTGGTGAATATCCCCACATGTCCCTGTTTCATCCTCCATGAGCTGCCAGTACATGGAGCAGCTCTCCACCCCACAACCTGGCTGGGAGCAGAGGAAGGTCCTTCTACCCATGCACCATTTCTTACCAAGCTGTACAGATCACAGCTCCAACACTGAGGGTAGATTTTGTCCTTGCAAACTCAACAAAGGAATATGGGATGTATGGCTGAGAACAGTAATATTCAAGACAGGTTGTGGCACTCAGCTGTGGATAGATTGACCAGAAATGTTATAAGTGCAAAAAGGAGATCTCTTCACAGAGGTTTGGCTCAAATCCCCAGAATACTTAGGTACCTAATTCCCAAGGAAATCAATAGTGATCAAATGGCTAAATGTCCTGCCTGTTACATAAAAGAAGCAGAAAGAAATTACTTTACTTCTATCAGAACTGATGATGCAATTCTGTGAAAATCTCCCCAACAGGAACAAGATTAAAGGAGGAAAGGCAAATCCCAGATTAACGCCATGAACAACTTAGTGGTGTCCAGAGGTGCTCTCCCAAGAACATCCCAGCCCAGAAATACTCTGGAATACTTTAAAGCATGTTGGGTTTCAGACTATTAAATCTACCTTCCAGTTTTGGCTTCACCCAATTAAAAAATATCAGAAACATCTCACATTTCTCTGAAGGCATCTAAAAGAGAAGAGAGACCCACTTACTATCGCTGCTACATAGTACTTCAAGAAAACAGAAATGAGCAGGGCTTTATGAACTCTGCCCTCAACAATATTTACTGTTCTGGCTCCTCCTTAGCCAGATCCACGTTGTTAAAGAAATGGGATCTGTCCCCAGCAGGATGTGGGTGAAGCCATATAGGAAGAGTGAGTCCCTCCCTCCTGCTCCTGGTTTTCCAATCTGAGGGCAATGCTGAGGCAGACTGCGTGGTTGCAGAGCCTTGGCCCTCTCAGTGTAGCTACCATTTCTATTTTTATTTTATTGGTGCACTCAGCTGCTCTTTTTCCCCTTGGCCTGCCCTGTACTGGGATCTCAGCTTCTAAGCCCTGCCTCCAAAATTCACAGACAGAAAGCACTGAGGCAGCGAAGCATTAAAATGAAAAGTAGTTTCATGTGCACTTAAGCCTACAATTACTGTGGGGCCAAGTGCTTTAAGAGAGCACTGTGGTGTACTTAAATCGGAGACTGAGGAGCTTGTTTTCACTGCTGTTTCTGATTCTGCCATAGGGGGTCCTCAGGAGCAGAAGCATGTGAAGAAAGACAAAAGCCCACTGCCAGACCACATTTTGGATGAGGTTATCATGTCTTGAAAAATACACGACTCATTCACCCGTGAGGCTGTTTTCACTTTGACACAGAGTTTGTCTTTGCTGGCAGATACTGAAAGCTCACTGGGAAGACTTGCCAGAAGTTGTGCTCATGAGGGAGAGAGAAACACTGATGCTTTGGTTCCTCCAACACTTCACCCTCAGCCGTAACCCCTCTGGCCACCCCAGCAAGTCTGATGCCTTCCTGGGGGAAGTGGAGACCACTCGCCACAGCTCCTCAGCTCCCGGCTGGAGAGGGGGGACCGTCTGCTCTTAGGGCTCGAGAGAGCTGCCTGGGGATTGCCAAGGTTTTCTGTGAGATGCCGGACAAATCCACCACCTACATGTGCCCGTCTTCACTTCCCTACCTGTAAAATGAGAGGAGTATTTACCCATCTCATACACTGCCTCTTTTTAGGTCAGCAATGACTAGGAAGTGCTTTGGATGGAGGGTTCATCAAATATCAGGCCTTATCCTTTCCCCTCACCATACCTATTTTGGCTGCTTATCTCCAAATAATTTTACCTGGAGTTTATTGTTGCTGTGCTTTTACTTATACCCTGGAGATTTACATCCCCGCCCCCCTCCCCCCCCCCATTTTATTCCCTCAGTCTGTCTTTTAATTGTCTCATTCTCTTACTCTCCAATCACTGCCTGTGCCTTCTCTCAAGGCTGTGGTTTCATGATAATTAGTACCAGACCTGAGCACTACCTGTCTTAACAGGACAAATGAGATCAAACAATCACATTCCTGCCAAATTAACCCAAGCCTGTAGCAGTGGTTTCTGGCAGCCTGAAGCTTTCCCACGAGCTGCAGGACAGCAGGCAGTACCTGACGTGGTGTGAAGTTAAAACAGTGATATAAAGCGAGCTGATAAAAGCTGAACTTGCTAATGTTCCTTGTACAGGTGGGAGCTGGCAGAGTTTATTGGTGTCCGATTGGTTTCAGGGGGCTGGAGAGGTTTTGATCTAGTCCTAGGAACCCTAACTTTCCTAGTCTTAAAGGTCTTGTATTACCAAACTGCAGCCTTACATGGGTAAACACACCATCTCCTCCATCTCCTCTCCTTGCCCCTCACCACTGGTGGGCTGCACGCTTTCCCACATCCCTTCCTGGCTTTGCTGGTGCAGGGATGAGAATGGGGGGGCGAAGAAAAGCAACGCAGGGCAGAGGGTGATGAAAAGGCTTTCACCGATGGTGTAACATCTGAACTTTTATTTAGCAGTCACTCCCTCTATAAATAAGAAATAAATAAAAAGGATCAGTGCATTGAATCTGATAGTACTGGTCAAAGCAAGCGCTGTACTGGTTTGTGGACAGAGTGTGTGCATGAAAGGCTTTGCCCACCCTTGGGCACTGTGCTTGCTAGTTAGCTCCCGGGTCACTGGATGCATGCGAGGGCTGCTCTTATGCTCCAGGCCCGTGGCTGGGCTGTGTGTCCAACTGTCCGAGCAGTAGGGCTGGCCTGGCAGGCATCCAAGAGCTGCTGGTGCTGGGCCAAGCTGCAGTGCCTGTTGGCCACCACACATGGCCCTTACATCCACCTGGAGGACTGTGTGAAGAAAGGTCAAACTCTCAACTCCTCGCCATTGCCCCTTTGGAAAGTCTCGCATTGGGAAGCCTATTATTCTCATGCATAAAAAGCATTTTGTCTTCTATGATGGCAGCATAACTCTGGGACCAGTATTGTTAATCAAATATTGCAAAAGGAGAGTTCGTACATACTGCCATTTTCTAAGTTTTGAAAACCTATGTGTAGTTAAAAGGAAAATCAAAATTACGCAATGACACAGCTCAGATTTATTGTGAAGATGGATTTTTAGAATTAAAAAATGATAGAATTTAGGGGGAAAAGTTGTTACCAAGACAACAAATTTCATATAGATTAGCTCTGTGGGCAGTTTTTTAGGTTTGTGTAAGTGAAATTAATGCATTCAGGATGCACACTCAGCCCTTCCCCACAAATACAATAAGGCATCCAATCACATTTTGACAATAGGAAATAATATGTGTGTTGCAAGCTGGTCTGGCTGGGACTCAGTTAAAGTTTAAGTTATTCCCATCTGTTTCAGATATCCTGATACATTTATCACGGTGAAAATACTGAAGAGCACCATTTCATGATAACCCGAGAGAATAAGCCACCACTTTACCTGGTTCTATGCGCTGTCTCCCCATTTCCCCGACCTGTGAAAGTCACTTTACAATTTTTATGTAAAGAAGCCAAAAGCCAGCAAAAATGTGGGTTGCCCTGGCAGAGAAACTGCAGTGTGTGTGTGTGGGGTGTGCCTGCACACAGACTATCCTGAGCAGACAGTTTTTTATGTCCTCCTGGCTCTGCTTGTGTTTTGACAGCACTGGTAGCTTAAATGCAGTAAACAAGCCTGAACAAAGGTCTTGTCTAAAGCTTGTGCAGGACCATGTTCAGGCTTTCTACAGCAGGGACCCTTCTGGCAACTGTTTTCTGCAGAGGGCAAACCGACACGGACAGGACTGCCCTGCAGTAGAAACTGTGATGCAAAGGCCTGGTGGACATGAAAGCAAATGCTGCGAGGAGAGAGGGAAAACCAATTCTCCATGGCAATTGCAGGTAAGACAAGAAGGAAGGGTTTTAAATTAAGTGCAACGTCAGGTGTCCTGTTTAGCCTTTGGAGAAAGCTCTCCCAACACCAGGGAGAGCAAGGCATGGGAAGGGAGCTCTCTGAGGCAGTTTAAGATCTGACTGATCTTGCCGTGATATTTGAGACTCTTCCTGAAGCTGCTTCCATCCCTATTTCCTATAATTTTATGAGCTACTCCAGAAAGCAAATACCTTTTCCTGGGATTAAATTAGCCTGACCAGTGGAGTTGTCCTCTGTTTCAGGTCTTGCATCATACAAATACAATTTTTCTTTTATTAAACCTCAGGGCATCTGGGAGTTTCCCAGGCTATTCCATGTGCTAATAGTTTTAGTGTCATTTGCTTACGGGCAGAAATGGCTGTAATTCCCTGGGAACTCCTGCCTTAGCAGGTAGTCCTGCATCAGCCAATAAGCAAAAGTCCACATAAAGTAGAGCTAATGTCCATGTCACCTATATATGGCGATAGAGCTGATAGAGAAAAAAAAAAGAAAAAAGAAAAAGAAACAATGGCAGCTCTATAGTGCACTCTGGCAAAGCCACAAGCATGTAAACTCACAGGCAGCCCTTGCTGAAGAGAAGCTAAGCTAGCCCAGTGCTTTCCAACTTACTTTGTTTTAAGAGCACCAGGAATTTCCCAGAGGAGAAGGAGACCTTTTTTTCACTTTCCTTAGCTTGCTTTTCCTTCTATGAGCCCCTCAAGAATCGGTCCATGCACACAGTTGACCACAGATACTGCTATGGGAGACAGCTAGTTCAGACTACATTTCTGAGCTACCTGGGTGCAGAAGGTGAGAAATGGACTGGCAGTTTCCATGGCAATTCACTACCCGATTAAAAATAAACAATATAATGATAGTAATGAGTAGCAACTTGTTACCACAGAGCACGGAGCAGGGAAGCAGGGAGCAGGTTGATGTTATCCACACCATACCAATGTGGTGTTCTTGAAAAGAAGTGGAACCAGCAAAACAGAAAACTACATTTTACCTGATTTTTAATTTTTAAAAGGTTGCTGCATCCAGAAACATTCCTGACATGAGAGAAATCGTATGTGTCGGCATCTCTGAAAAACAAGGCCCTAACAAGTATATACATGAATGCAGTATCAGGATATGGACCATGGCAAGAAACAGCCTGCTCGTATGCAGGTTTTTGTACAGTCAGTTTCAGTCAATACGGTTCTATTTCTAATGAGAAGCCAGAGCCCAGACCATTTCCCGAGAACACTTACATCAGTAAGGAAAGACCTATAAAACCACATGAAGATCTCAGGAGTCTTGTTTTAAGACATTATAAGCTTGACAGTTATGAAGTAAACAAAGCTGTTTTCACATCTGTAAGCACAGATTTTGAAGAGTCAGATATGCTAAGAATTTTTACTCTTATTGCCAGGTATTTGTTCTATTTTGTCTTGTTCAATAGAGTTCATCAAATGCATACTCTGTTTTTATGTTAAGTGATTCTCATTACATCTTCATGGAACAAATGCCGTTTCTTCCAGCTGGATTTCCAAAAGAGCTTGCTGCTCAGGTACGTCTGATTTTTACAGAATTTTACTTTACTGATGTCTTTAATGGAGTTGCTGCCAGTGGTAAATACCTCCCCATGCTGTGTTGCAGGCAGACTTCTCACCACCCTTCTAGTATGCTTGCAGGGCGACCGCACAGCAGTTCCCTTGGTGCACAGTGACATATATACCTCTTTGAGCATGACATTAAAATGTGGCTCTCTAATGTCACATGCAGTAAACAAGATATTTAAAATGTAGAATACTTAACCACTATATTTGCTAATGCTTTTTAAAGCTTTCAACACACTTTACCACAGAGAAATCCCTTAGGAGGAGAGCTCCAGTGTGTGGTGTCAGCCTGTGTCATCTGCTAAAGTCGTTCATCAACAGCCTCTGCTCTGGGGTGCTAAAACACAGTGGCTTTTGTTAGGGGTGTGCATCTCCATGTGCGCTAGGAAAAAGGCACTGGTGCAGCTGTGGGGGTGGCTTTCCATACCATCGGCGGTACCAGACAGGGAAGGATTTTTCTACCCTGTGATCAGCCATACTCGCCATCTGTCCTTGGTACACATATCAGGGTAGACATATTCCCGATGATGGGGTGGGTGCACAGAGAGGACGGGTTGCACGGTATGGGGTGGGAACACACGGGGCACCGGCTGGTGCCAGTGGCAGAGCTTCTGCAGCCTGCCTGGCTAACCAACCCACCTCTGCACCCTCCTGCTGACAGCCCTCTGCCCTCTGGGCTTCAGCCGAGAGCCTCCAGGGACAGTGGCTGCAGAAATGAGCCAAAAGTCCACAGGCAGTGCCATGTGCATCTCCTTTTTGTGTGCGGCCTTTCCTTCCCCATGCCAGGAATGGGATAAGCTGTGAACTGAATAGTGGAAATTTAAACGCTTGGAGTTGAGGAGCATAATAAAGATTAAAAGCAGCATCACTCTATCAGGTTGGCACCTCGTGAAGCTCATGACATCAAGATATCTGATGGAAAGACAGCCCTCCAGTCTCAGCCTTGCTCTCACGGCACTGCTTGCATGCAATTAAAGTCTCTGCTCTGAGAATTTGGCAGTATCGGAGGATGCAGAGAGTTGGCTGCTTTTGGGGCTGAATTCCCTTGATTTTGTTCAGCCTTTGAGGCAGAAGGAGCCAAGTCAGCAAGAACTGGCTGGAAACCAGACCCTTCCCAGCCGGCTGGTGTCCGGCAGGGATCCCGGGTCCCCCAGGCAGAGTGGGGAGGCATCACTTCCCTGCCTCCTCCCCCCGGCTTCTGCTCCAGGAGCACAGCTTGTCCAGCAGTGCTGCAGTACCTGGCTGGCTAAAACAACTGGTGAAACTGCACCTCAGCTCCCCATCTGCTACCACATGATGTATGGCATAGGCATGTATCCTACAGCATCCAAGCACTAGTCCATCCAGACAGTGCTGCAAACAGGTTGGTTAATTCCTTACTATACTACGGTCCTTTTCCTCCCCAGTGACAGTTAATGAACAAAAATACTAGAATGATCCTTTAAAAATAGTTCTGCTATAAAAGCATGTGGTTGTAATTACTGTCTTTATGGACAAGTCTATTATTTTTCTTTCCTTCCATCTCCTCTGTGTTGTAGGAAACATGCCAGTTTTCAAGCATCTTGCTTCATTACTATCGGAAAGGAATTTCCAAAAGGCAGAGTTTTTTAACACAGGCTCCTGAGCCCATCCCAAGAGTCATCCCCAAAAACTGGGCTGGAACAAGTCTGAATGAACTGAAGTTTCTAAAAGTCCTGGACACCTCCTTTCTTCGTCACTTTCATTCTTTATTTCTCTCCATTATGTTAACCTCTTGCATGTTTTCTTTCCCTCTTTCTCCTGATTCTTCTTACCCCAATTCCAGCCCCCCTTTGCCTTCTCCCCATTACCTTTGCTCTGCCCCATCTCTCTTTTGCCCACAGCTTCCCCATCAGTCCTCACGCTGTCCCCAATGCTGGTCTGCTCCCCGAGTCCCTCTGTCCCTCCTGCTCAGCCTCCCTTCAGCATCCCTGTCTATCCCCATTTATCTTCCCGGGGGCTTTCCTCACCGGAGTCCCCCTCCCACTCCCCATTGCCTCCATCCACCACCCCTGGCCCTCTCTCATGCCTCCTTTGGTTCCTGCCAGAGCCGGGGTCCCCATCCAGCAGTGCTCCATCACTCTCCCCCTCCATTAGCTCATGCTCCAGTGGGGCTGGCACCGCTGTGGCATGGGATTTACACAGGGCTGTGGGGTATGGATGGCTTGCTGGGGGGCTGCCACCATGCCTGAGCAAGCTCCGCTGGCTTTCCACCTCCACGCCGCCCTGGGGACCCGCTGTTGGAGCCAACAGGCACAAAGCAGCACGGGCTCCAGCCCTACTGCGAGGGGTTTGTTTATAATGAAAACAGTCCTGCTGGATTAGGGGAAGCTGCCTCTTCCAAAAAACACATCAGATTTCAATATTAGATGGGGAGAAGTGGTCAAAGTAACACGATCCACAACATACCTTTGAACTTTTGAGGTTTTGGTGTGACGGCAGCGGGTACGGCGTTGCATTCAGCCACCAAACCAGTCCTGCTTGCATGGCTAAACCCATTCCTGCTTCTACTGCTAAGGGTAACTGCAGAGTCCTGCCTCCCACCAGAGAATTTTGGAGTGCAATACAAATGCTAATTAATGAATTATCAGAACACTGAGGGCAGAAAAATATTTTCACTATTCTCTCACACACAGGGATTCAGATCAGGCATAGTATGTATTTCCAGTGCCACTCGCCACCTTCATTCTCACATCTTTTGGTACAAGAAAGATAGTCCAGCAGGTTGGTGTGAGGCTTGATAATTGAGGAGAGTGGGACACTGGGCAGTCACTGGAGCACTCAGAAAATGAAAATTATGTTTTTATAACAGTATTTTTGGTTTAGAGATTTGGGGATTTCTGGGGGTTTTTTTTGGTTTGGTTTGGTTTGGTTATTTTTAAGCATGAACACTGACAAAACCTGAAAATGCAAATGTCTGTATTTAGGATATTTCTATGTTCAAGAACTGAATCTTTTTTTTAGGGTAAATCTGCTCTGTTACAATGGAAGGCTTGCTTTGCCATGTTTGGTGAAACCACACTGTCACATACCTGTCACATGAGTAGACACATGTGCACACACAGTCAGAGCACTCCTTCTAGGTAATGCACTCAACGCACCCCATAATGTTAATTCCCAGTCTTTGCAGGGCCAGAACTGATCATTAATTCATAGATTTATGTCTGTCTAGAAGAGAGCAGAAAAAAAATGAAACTAAATGGAAAATATTGGAAAAGTAAATGTACATGCTTCTAAATTTCAAATATTATTTTATTTCTTGATGTAATTTATTATCAAAAACTATTGGCTCAAAGTTGGTTTGACGTTCAGGGAAGTTCTCTGGCTCTGAATGCCCATTACTGACATTCTCAAGTCTGTGCATGTACTGACATTTCAAGTCTGTGCAGAGTGTTTTGCTGCAGTTCAAAACAGCTCCCAGAAACTGGGTGACCAGTCTGGGTCAAGCCAGTAGCAAACGAGTGGGTGTAGGGGGAGAGGGGTATGCAGGGCTGCATGTAGAATTAGAGAAAGGAGCAAGGGAATTAGGGAAAGTGGAAATTACACTTTCCTGGTAAACAAAAACATAATGGAAAGACATAAAGTGTAGTGTAAAGAGAAAATGATTGGAACAGGCATGAACAAATGAAAGAGAGAACCAGAACATAAAAGCTGAAGAGCAGAAAAAAAAATACATAAATACAAATACCAGTACTAACATCAGCGTTGCCCATCGCAGACATGAGATACTTGCAGGACTAAGCCTCGTGTAGACCGTGAACGGGTTTGTTGCATTAGAGTGAATTGCTGCCTTATATATGAGAGGGAGAGAGGGCTGTACAGGGCTGTTCTCCCTCCCACTGAGGGTACTTATGCAGAGAAAAGACATCAGGAAATCAACCTCTTGAAGATCTCTCTTCAAGAGTATACAAGTCCTGACGGTTTTGCCTGTCCTAAAACAAGATTACTTGGGAGACATGAGTGCAAGTCAGAGATGTGGTGTGCACTTCTCCTGACTCACTGGGAGCAGCCACCAGCTGCCATTAGCAAAACCTCATGAAAACAAGAGGAGCAACCAGTGAAGGCTGTGCAGCATGTTGTGGTGCTGAAGTTCGCCAAGTCACAAGCCTGGGGTGAGCACATTATCTAAAGATAAATTGTGTTGACAGCAAAAACCAAAGAGAAAGCATCATGGGTCTTCCTGGGAGGCAACAGAAACTGGGCTTCATGGGCAGGGAGCTCGCTGACATGGCAGGCTAGGGGGTGCTGAGCATGGGAAATGCCTACTCCTTCCAACTGTGCTCTGGAGATCAGGTCCTCATGCTTTGTAGCTTAAATATGTTCACACCAAAGGACACATGATTCATGTAATTGATTATTCCTCCCAATGGAAATGATCCCAGATATCAATTGACTGCTCCAGCTGGACAAGACATCTCCTATTTCAACACCTTCTGTCTGCTGGCAACCAAGAGAAAGCAAGCCAAGCAAACAAATCCACTGCATTTTTAAATTGCAATTGTTCCACTCAAAACTAACCGCAAAGCACTGGTGAGATCAAAGGCGAGACTTCAACTTGCCTTTCACTATTTTTGCCATTCACAAAACAGGTCAGGAACTGCACTGTTTCAGACCAAAAAGTGACTTGTCTTCTGGGGTTGTTGTCCCAAAGAGGGAGCCTAGGCTGCAGACTGCCACCGTCACTGCTCTTACCCTCCATGTTTGCACCCCTTTCTGGTGATTGTCAGAGGCTGTGCAAAAGGCATGTCAGTACCCTGGCCTGCTAGGGAAGAAATAATTTTCTTTTGATGGATTAATGTGCTGAGGACTTAGCACGCTGAACTGCTCAGCATGGGGTTCCACAGACCCCAGAGCCATTACAGCAAGGAGGCAGGACACAGCTGGGAAGGGGCGGGTGAAGGCAAAAAGGGAGAGAAGCCAGGTCAGCCAACAACTTGGGCTCTCAAGTGGCCTAAATTCATCTAAGTACCTAGGGGGCTGAAATTCTTCCTGGTTAATCCTTATTTCTATTTTAGTCTAAAAGGACAGTCTAGATAAACAAACAGTCTCCTTGAAACAAACCCTTGAATGCTCCTCCAAGTCTGACCTGCATGAACCAGCCTGGGGTTTCATGTGCAATTACACAGATCTGATTTCACACTGTCATCAAAAGGGACAAGACTGGCCCTGCTGCACATGTCCAAAGCCTCCCTTGCACTGTCACCAGCAGAAGTGGGGACCCATGGCAGACCGAGTCAGCAAGCGTCTCAGACTGTACGAGTCTTTATTTTTCCTGTGGGTTGGCTTTCAGCTGGACCTCTGCCTGGATCCTGCCTTCTGGTAGGGGTACAAGCATTAGCACTGGGAATGTACAGCTGGGAGCAAAGTCCCCTTTGGCAGCAGCGCACGCTGCGGTCTGAGTAAGCAGCTCCATCTGATGCTGATGGCATCGCAGGGCGATGCTGGTGTGAGCCTTCCTGGGCCATGTGTGCCCAAGCTGAGCGTGTGTGTATGTATGCGTGACCATGTCCATGTGTAGGTCCTTTCTCATAGACATAACAGAGCTGTCTTCACAGGCATGAAAACTGGTACACACATGATTTTTGTCCTGACTTGGCAAGGCTTCCCCATCTTGCTGCCATTAGTGCATTTTTTCCTTTCAGTGGTCCAGCCCTGGAGACCACCCTGAGCTCTTCATGGGATATGTTTGGCAGCCACAAATGTTTGCATGCCAATTGGATTATATCTTATATATCAGCAGCCATGCCTGGAACAGTGCCTGATCTTTTGGCTTCCTTTTGTGGTGACCTTCTCTTTCATTCAACTGCTGCATGCTCTGATGCCCATCAGTCTGTCAGGTGCCAGGGAAGCAGCAGGAGGACAGAAATCTTCCAAGGATGTATTTGCCCTTTCGACACGAGTTCAGGCACTACAAGGAGGTTCATGAGGACTGCTTATGACCAATTCAGCTCTTGTTGGACAATATCCTCTGATGACAAGCAGTGGACCAGAAGGAGCTTCTGGGTTTGACAGCTTTGGCTTGTCTGAGTTAACAGCCATGCGGTCAACCCAGCTCTGGCCCATAAAAAAACAATGAGAGCTCTTGTCAACCCTTGGAGATGATATATGTCCTTTGGCTAGTGTCCCTGTGAAAGTTTGTACAGATCCTGCCCATGCTGTACAGCATTCTGGGTGTGCTCTCTAGCATGCTTCTATGCTGCTATAGACCAACTCCTGACACATTATAGTGCTTAAGGTCAAACTCATATCTCATACCACATGGACCAAAGGATAGAGCCTACCTTTTCACAAACCACAAGACCCTGCTAGCATCAAACCATTCCCTGCAGATGCAACAGATGCTACTCTTTCACATGGGTCTGCAGACTGTTCGACGTAACTTTATGGACCACATATAGTGAGGATTGGGACCCACATGTTCTCCTGGGATCCCCAGGAATGTGACATGAGATGATCCAGCAGGCCTTACCCAATCCTGTACCCCCTCCTGCACTTTGCCCTGTGCATTAGGAATGACATGCATCCTTTCCTCTGGATATATATTTTGCTTTCACCCAGGAGACACCTTAAGAGCTAGAAGCTCGTGATTGATCATGGTCGCTGAAGGCGTGGGATGAAAGCTCCTGCAGGGAGGAGGCAGGGCTGCTGTTCCATGGTCCTGCTCACAGGCATCACTGAGGCCACAGGGAACTCAGAGCATGACAAGCACATCACTGAGGAACGTGCCTGCCTTTGGCACATTTTACACAATGCAGAAACTGTGAAAGACCTTGAAGTAGACATAAATTCTGTATCAACTTGAATGGTGCTTTTACTGCCTGTTTTGGTCTAAATGACAGCCAGGACCAAAATATCCAAGTTAATGTATCATAGCAATAGAATTTCTTGTTGTGTCATACCATGAAGGACTAATGAAAGATCTAGTCCTGCAAAAATATTTAGTACCTTCAGAAGACTCTCAAACAGCCCTTGGTGACTATTTATAGCAGGTGCACGTTGCTCTGTGGTGCTCTGAGGTCTGGGGTCTGCTGTAGCAGAAGGGTGCACAATCTGGAGCAAGCTGTATTTGCTCATGGCAGTAAACAACAGAGTTTATTGTAGGTCTCCTTCCACTGCTGTTTGCTACTCACTTTTAAATACTACTCACTTTCTCTGCCAGAAAAGTACACAATTACTACGAACAATCAGAATAAATTACACTCCTAAAGTAATTTCTACTGACATAGAGACCTCTCCAGGGTGAATCACTCCAGCTTAGCTGTGCATAGCTGTGCTAGGGTGCAAGCAGGGACAAAATAAAGACTATGTTGGAGTACAGGAGCTTGAAAGAATTGTCACGAGCGTTTCCAGTAACATGCTGCTTTTCTTCTTTTTCAGTTGAATGCTCCCTTTGCTATCACCTCTTCCATTCTTTGGCTCCAGTTCAGTGAACTAGTTGGGCAGGTGTTTAACTTCAAGCAGTTTAACTGAGCTTTGCTCAGTTGGGAGCCTGATTATTAACTACCTGCTTCATATCATGAAGGAGGGCTCTGTATGGTAGTAAGCATCTGCTAACCTCACCTTTGGGGCTCTGTGAGATTACTCCAAACATTAGACCAAATGGACTTGTTCAAGAGCATTACAGTTGCATTTTCCCCTGGGAACGCACCATGCTGTCACAGCGTCAGTCTTGGCCGAGGTACACCTCATCCTTGAGTTGGTAACTTTCTGTGTTCTCTGCAGAAAGCAGACGCTAAATCAGAGGCTTTGTGTGATACTGCACTATTACCACTCTGCAGCAACAGCTCTGAAGAGAGCAGTCTCAAAGTTGAACCCTCCATGGCATTCAAAGCAAGGGGTAGGAAGAGTATTTTGTCAGCACATTCGTTTCTCTCTAGTTGTGCATGCAGTTGCACTGCATTAGCCTAAAGGTACGTTCCTGCTTATGTGCCTGTTAATACGCACCTCATTCAGTTGGCCAGTTTAAAGTTAACTGGGTCTGGCAGAACACAAGCCTTGCTTTCCACTGCAAGCCTCTTTAAGAAATGCTCTCCTGGGACTGCAGGTTCATGGAAGGAGTGGAGGGAAAGCTGCAGAGCTGGGCACAGAGCCACCTTTGCGGGGAGAAAAGACTCATGTAGTGCCATCTGCCTTGTAAATGTTTTTGGCAGTGTAAACATACCATGTCTTCAACATGTAGCACACCCCATATAGAGAAAGCTAACATCCCTTGCTAAATCATACCCCTTTTTCCCTAGATTTCACTCTACTTGGATAGATTCTTACAGAAATGCTAAATGCTAAATTCTCCAACTGAATTTAGTCCCTGTCATTTTTGACAGGCCTCAGTTAGTGTGCTAACAGAAATGCGTGTTTAATACTTCGTTCATGATTGTGCAATGAGGATGGAAAAGCTGTAACGACTGTTCCATGATGCAGACACTATAAATAGAGTGTATGGAAAAGGATGCTCTCTAATGCATTATGTTCTAATCAATGACAACAAGCTGACTCCAATTATATTTTATTGTCTCTGAGAAAAGTATTTACATTGCAGAACTACTGTGACTCACAGCAGTAGTTTAGTTAGGAGTCAGATTCAGACTAATGGCTATTGTTTTATGCACTCAGGCTCTGTACCATTCACTGGTCTTGCTGCAGTTCATATGTAATCCCCTTACTGAACCTGCACTACTCACATATATGGCTGTCTTCACAAGAGTGCTCTCTAAGGTCTTATGAACAAAAAGGTTCATATCCTAGCTGGATGCAGACCCCAACAAACATAAGAATTCTTTGTATGGGGAAGTCTAGAGATCCCAAGTGCATATGATCCTTCAAGTTCTTTTAACATAAGTAAACAAGAGAGAGAAGAAAAGTAAAAGGGAAGAGAGGACGATGACAGATTGAAGTGATTTGCCCAAAGTTGCACATCTGCTGAGTGGCAGAGAGAGGAAAAACCCCAAATTTCCTAACCCCGCATTGTTAGGTCTGACTGCAGTCCTTGGGTACCATGTTTTATTTTCACAAGGGTCTGAGCTATGTTGTATCTGTGGCAGGCGAGCAGCTGGTACACAGAGGATTACTAGTGATAGCCAGGTCTTAGGTGGCACATGGCAATTAACCAACAATTTAGTCATGTAGCAGAGACCTCATACGTTCATATGTGCTTGACAAAAACCTTCACAGAACATGATCAGCCTGCAGACTTCAAACACTCAGAACACACGTAAATAAAATCCAAATACTGTGTACTAACACTTAATGAGAACTGGACGTGGGACAAGCACATAGTTTCAACTTTCAGCCATTTTCTGTCTTCAGAAATGAAGTGATGAGAAACCCTGAGAAAACTGCATGTTTTATCTTTCTTTCCGAACAGATTTAAAAGCTTGGCTAATGCTTTTAAAAAACCCCCTTCCTTATATACTGCAATATGGTAAGTACAATGGTAGTTATTATAATTTCATATATCTATTTTCCATAGCAGCATTTACATCCCTGGTTTCTCCAGAGCACTTAATGCTTTTTGACAGCCAGTGAGGATGACTTGTTGGGAGGTGGAGAGCAGGAAGGCAGAATGCATTTGGTGTTCCAGGAGAGCATTCACATCTACGTGGAGGTTGCCTACAGCAACTAATAGTATGAAGTTCCTTTTGTCTCCCCAAAGTGGCAAATTTTAAGACACTGTTTGTGCTTTCTTGCTTTTTTCAACTTCCAGGCAAGGGGAGAAACACAGAGGGAGATACTGAGAGGCAGCAAGAGAAATAGGTAGCCGTCAGGACCAAAATATAAGGCCTCGGAGATAAACCAAACAGATTAATTTGTCTCTTGGACACAGTTACCCTTTGGTGAGAGGAAACTCACTGCTGTCAGTGAGTTACAGACGTCAAAGCCAGGTCGTGAAAATATCCGTTAGTACATTATTGGCAGGCTGGATCCCAAAATAGCTTTGCCTTTGAGAAAGATGAGGTTGGCTGGCTCTTAGTCTGTACCTCTTGACTATTGAGATTATGGACTGTGACTGTGTCCTGGGGAGTTACTAATGTCTGGAGCCTGATTTCCAGAGAAACTGCATTATTGGGATGTACATTTTGCCAAAAGTTATTTTTTTCCCACCTTTGTAAAGTCTTGGTAGTACTCAGGTACCCAGAGCAAGAACAGGTACCAAGTTACACTTTTACTAGGTATGTCCAATGGTTATTCTGACATAAAATGTGAATTCAGATTACCAAATCACTGCTTGCCCACTGCGTTGGGGATCTAACATGCCACACAGGCATCGGGTGGGCTAAACTGTCATGTCATTTGGTGACATCCTCCTCCATTGCTGGCAATGCTATCCAGTGTCACAGGCACTACTGAGGCCCATAGAAACAGAATGACCACAGCTGTGTAAATAGCATCACCAGGGTAAATATGTAAATACACAATGTTAGGAGGTGGTCACACCTGGTACTTTCAATACCAGACAATAGTTAGTACCTCCGCTATGACCTAATCATTCAGAAATGAGTCATTGCTGATCTCTTGAATTTGGTGAGCCTATGAGTTCATGTAGAAGAAGATATATCTCATTTTGCAGTAAAATGTCTTTTAATATTTATCTGCACAGTTATAAGAAATGCAGGGTGTAGGATGCCTCTTCATCTGATAAATTACACTACAGTATTGGGAGATGCAGTAGTTGCACTTATTTTGGTTACAATATTTCCAGTGATAGTTTCTACCTGATTGTGCCTACAATAGGAAGTTTCAGTACAAGGATAAACAATTTTTTTTTGTCTTTCCATCCTGTCCATTTATTGCTGTTCATGCCCACAAGTTCTGATCTATGTGTGTTTGTATGTGTCCGGCACGATGCAGTCCAAATCTCCTTTGGTGCCCCCAAAAAGTACTCAACTAGATTTGTGTTTCTCACATTAAAATGCACGTCTCTTAGTATTCTGATGTTTTTAAACACTTACCGAGCATATTATTACCCTCCTATTTTATTTTGTCTACCCTTTTTTAAATGACATCTTTTTCTGAACCCTAGCTTGGCAGAAGACTAAATACTCTCTGGTAATCTAAGAGAACAGTTCACTTACTGAAACAAAATTATCCACTTAAACATGTCTTAAATGAGGCTAGGGATTAGAAGCACTAAACAGGATCAAGGTCTAAGCAACAGGATTCTGTGTACTGCATTTGGGTGCTTTAATTACCATCTTCTTTAAAGGGAGAGAGGGTTGTATTTTACCAAAAAAGAAAACTAGCAACTTTAATGAGACTGTACCACAAAAGTTTCATGACAGCATGTTTCAGAGCAGGGACTACCCTACTTTGTATCTGTGCAGGCTGAACTTGCATCCCTGCTTTTGGCTTGAATTTAGGCTCCTTTCAACCATCACTTGCTCCATGTCAGGTGGCTCTTCTAGGAAGAGCTAAGGAGATTATTCCTAAGCAGGATCCAGGATTGTATCCTGTCCACCTGTGGTCTACCACTGCCCGAGGCAATGGGACATGGGATGCTTTGCACAGCAGGGAGGTGTGCTAGGCAAGCTGCCGTAGTGCAGGGCTCACATCGGGGAGCATCATCTGGCTTTCCCTGGAGCCACGTCCTGAGGAGCTCCCACTGGCAAATGGTGTTGGCAGGGTGAACTCAGCCCCATGGTTAGTCCGGGGGCTGCTCCTAGGCAGCTGTGCAAGCCCAGCCAGTGAACTTCTTACGAGCAGGACTAACTTTTACAGATATATTATTTTCAGATAGATTTTTCCCTATATATTTTTACTGTTTGTCTGACCCTGAGGATCTTTTAGTGTTTCTACTAGTCATTGGCAAAACTCCCATGGACTTCAATGCAAGTTAAATTCGGCTGCAGAAAGAGAGATGTCATTTAGTCTGGGTGACGGTTTTTGGTCTCTCATTAGCATTTGCTGCCCACTGCTATACAAAACAAAATTACAAGTTTCTAAAAGGAAAGATTATTCTTTTCTATGTGTGTTTTCTAACCACATGAGTAACAAATAGACATGGTAATTTCACTGCCTGCTAGTGAACATCTGGAGCTTCTTGAAAATCGTCTTTCAGAAGCACCACGTGAACCTGCAGGGCTCACTAACTGGGAACCAGGTGCTAATTCCATGACTAAGCTGTGCTGAAGTGACTCAGAGACAACCTCAAAGTGATATTCGGTGACTTAGCATCTTTCAGGTCAGTGCATGCCCCAGCTCCACTTCGTTGTGTGGATGTGCCCCAGGGCATCTGTAATCCATGTCAGGAATTAACTTGGTGTCAGCATAGAACCGCAAAATATCCTCTGCCCAATTTGCAACAGTGGTGAAAAGAGCTGATGTTTGTCAGAATACAAAAAGAAGGGGATGGAGAACAGTATGAAATATGCTCTGTGTCATTTGATAATCCAGGGAGAGTTTCTTATCCAAAACACATTGTTTACTCCTGCCTATTTTGAGAGGACAGAAGGTTATTGGAGGCAATTCCAAAGTGTAGTTGGAGGCAAGGCAAAATTCCCCTTAAAGGATGCTCGAAAATTTTGGGACCATTTTCTTAGACTGAATAAAAAAGTTTGAATAAAAAGAAACAAGACTAAAAGCACATAATATGACCCAGACAGAGAAAGTGAATAGGAAGTTGCATTCATTCTCTCGCTCATAAGAGCAGTGGGAGCAATGAAAGAAAAGGAGATTAAAAAAATGTACCTTTTCACCATATGCACAGCTAACCTATGTTGCCATTAAAGCAGGCAGCTCTTAAGGCAGAAATGCAAGTTATGTGTGCTTACAGCTTAAAGCAGTTTCCAGAGTTGTAACAGTACAAGTAAGGAGGGCCCAAATCCCAGCCTTAGTTGGTGGGGATGTAGCTGTTATGGTGGATGTGAGAGGTGTGGGTTCAATTTTCTCCTCTACACTGTAATTTCCATTTGGCCAGGGAGGGAGGAAAGACCTGATGCTGGCCAGTTGCTGAAACTTGGTTTGGAAACCTGACTTCCATGAGAAGTCTCTGGAATTACACAGTTCAATGCCTTTAAAACATGGGTCTTTCTGTGCCTCTGCTCTCCAGCTACAAAGTGGGAACAATGGCATTGCACTCCTCCAAAAAATATGAAAGGGCCAATCCGTTGATATGCACAGATACATATTCCTGTGACCAAGAATAGAAGAATCATTATCTTCAGAACAAACTAACTCATGTTCCTACTTCTGGTTTTTTTTGTTGTTTGGTTGTTTTGTTGGTTTTTTTTTTCTCTCCTTCCCCCAGGGTACACGATACTGCTGACTGCTACCAAGGTCTAGCTGGGCTTGTACCACAATAGCAGTCCTGCTCCTGGAGGAGGTTATTCTAATGCCAGAGAGTCAGGAGGGCAGAAGCAGCACTTGATGGGTCTTGCCTGTGACTCAGCATTCCTCTTCTCTTCCTGTGTTCTTCAAGCTTCAGTGGCTGAACCTGTATCCATACTTTTTCTCCAGCATGGACCTTCAATAACAAAGCATCAGAAAGGGTAGCAAAAGTGACCTCAGAGTGAACCTAGGAACAAACTGTTGTCAACAATGTGGTGATCCTTTACTTCAACACACCGATACAGTGCCGAAACTACAAGTCCCAGCATGCAATATCATGTCTTCATCAAAATGGAATATTGGTTGCCTAGCAATTAAAAATCTTGGTAACAAAATATCTATACTTATAACTATGTGAGCAAACATTATCTGATTTGGTATTGCTGCCCCCTGTAAACTGTGTTTGAGGCATTTGGTACAGTAAAATTCAGAAGTCAGCAGGTCCAGAGCACCAAAAAGCTACTAGATTCACACCAGAGGAGAAAAAAGGGGATGCAGCACTTTTTTACTGCATTCTACAGTATGTACTGGTATATAAATCACACAGCAAATATCGGAGGATGCAGTTTGGCATTATGTCCAACCATGCTTGAATAATCAGGTCAGTCTTATTTGTTGCTGTTCCAATCTCTCCTACAAATACTAGCTTCCTTGTTTTATTCTGATTCATGCAGGCCCCACAACCATCTGCAATTTGGCAGCTTCTGCTGAGTTAGAAAATGTCAGCAGGAGAGGGGAGGGGTGATTAAAGAGAAGAGACAGAAACTTTTCCAGCCATCAGCTTGCCTGCCTTTTCAGCGTGCTTTGTGTGAGCTCTGCTGGCAATACCTACAACTTCTTTCTTTCATTAGAACGTCTGATTGTGCTAACTGTGGCTGCCCAGCACTTGATTAAAGACATGTTTTTAACTGAGAAGGGTGCAACTAAATGTGAGAGTTGTATGGATCCAAGACCTTAATCAGGGACAGGAGAAAAAAGTATTGCCGATTTGGAACCTGCTGCATGGAATCTGTTAAATCATACTGACAGTCACGGACCAGTTTGGTTTTGAATCCAATATTCCTTATATGGTAAATTCAGCAATATTTTAATAACTTTATCCACTAGCTTGATAATAAGAATTTCTTTTGATGACAGCCTGCAAGACTGTCAGCTGGCCTTTGAGATACCCACATTTTCCCAGAACTGGGACTAAACTCAGCAAATTTTTCCAAAGTGTAATTGGAAGATATGTGTTAATCAAAGAAAAGAGTTCTCTTTGCATCTGTTCAGGTCCTTCTTTCATGGCTCCTTTCCTTAGTATTCTTACGAATTCAGTGATAGGAAATGTTAGCTGAAAATTGATCTTAAACACACAGGGCATGATCCAAGATAGAAAAGACTTTTAATGATTTCAGTGGATTTTGGATTTGTTACTATTCCTTCTGCACTGAAAGGGAGTTCCTGTTGTCCCTCTCCTATGTCTGCAGAGTGACTTACATAACCTAAACAGACCAGTCAGCCAAAGAAAGTATTATTATAACCATTATTTTGCACAAGGGGAATGAATGCCAAGGCCTGCAGAACTATGCAAGTGCCTCAGTCACTCCTGTAGAAATAAGCAACCACTAGGTCCCTATGCGAGAATCTTATCCAGTGGTTTGAGCAAGATTAGCTAAGGCATGTCCTGGTAGATAAAAAAAACCCAAGCACAGATCTCCAAAGTCCCGGTCCCATGATCCATCTTGCTGCTGTTTCTGTTCTTTGGGTTAAGCCCCTACAGATGAACAAGAACAGAAAACTAATAATAAACTTGCAGTCGTTACACCAGAAATGAACGGACAAGGATGAACCTCTGTAGAACATACATCCGTTTTGACAAAAACTCTTAAGATTGTGAATACAGTTTTACAGACTTACTTAACCAATTGCTACGCAGTTCACTGTCTAGAATAAACTTGACAGAGCTATCAAATTACTTGAGATAGTTACCAAATCTCTAAAAAATTCTTTCCTTGATAATCTATTAAAGTATCTAAAGACTGTACCCAACCAGTAAGTGAACTGATTCGAAGCAGAACAAATGCTACCTCCTCAGTCTTCAATGAGATCTAGCATTAATATAATATAGCTCTGAACTACTTAATAGGTTGATATTTCATGTTGTGGGGAGGGGAGAGAGAGGTCTAAGAGCCTGAGGTCCCACATGGAGAAGCAGAATGTAAAGCTCAGAGAACAGGTCTGCCTTCTCGTCTTTTCAGCAGTCTAGCCAGAAACCTGCCACTTACCCTTGGGTAGCCTGGTACAGATCACTAGGGACGGATTTCTATCCCCCACTTGGCTGTTCTGCCTTTGGCTGTAACAAATCAACATGTTGCCAGACCTATTGCAGGATGCGTACAGGAACACCTTACGTGCTGTTTCAGGCCAGGCTAATGCATTACTGGATTTGACCAACTCTATGAGGGCAGTGGTGACAGAAAGTCTTCTGTACCACAACAAGAGCATGTCAACGGCACAGTAACATCTTTGGACTGGAGCACTGTTCTGGGCAGGGCTGCAGTGAGCCATCACAGCAAGCACAACGGTGCTGGCTCAGTAGCAGGTGCCCCCTCTCACCAGTTGCCTCCCCTGCCTCCGCAGGAGGCACCCACCTTCTCAGGAAGAGCTGCTGGAATGAATCATACAAGTCCCTCACCCACTTCAATGCAAAGCTAGGTTTTCTCTTCCCCAGCATTAGGTGAGCTGACATAAATCTGAGCATTTGGCTTCTAAGGTCATGGAGGTTTCACTCTTTCCCTCTTGAAAGAGCATTAATAAAGAGCATGGCACACCTTACAATGCTACCACCATTTCTGCTCTGATCTTTTGCTTCACTTCCTTCCTCCCACTTCCTCCCAGAAAGTCAAGAGTTTCCTGCTATTTCTTTTTCTGCTTCATTTTCCTTCACTTCAAAAATAGGAATGTTAATGCTTGCTCCACAGGGCTGCAGAAAACACAGCTGGAAGATAAACATGGGCCAGTGCAATGCTTTGAGATTTAACATCTCATATCTAGCATGCTCTCACGCTGTAAGCTGCCTGTGGGGAGAAGAGTGGTCTTCCCAACCCCCACATTTATGACTTAGCTGGATCACAGTCATTTAGCCTATCTCCAGATAAAGTCTAGTGATCAGAAGTTCTTCTTGTGTGACAGCATTAAAGAATTTTGCAGATCAAGACCTGTCTGAAATGATGGAGATGGATGAATGCCCTCTCCCCTTTATCCAACTGAAAGCTAAAAGCTGTGTGTATAATGAAAACCAAATTCTCGGTGTCTCTGCCAAAGAAATAAGAAATTCAAGAGTGGCATTTCCTTATCCCTGACCTGCTGCAGCTGGCCTTTCCTGTAATACTCAGTTAGTCAACAGTGGGTAATATCATTGTCATGAAAAGCAAGAGTGACTAGGTGTGTATGCATACCATTTCAGAAAGAGTAGAAGTGAGGCTATTGGGTTTTTTACTGTTTAGGAAAAGAAATGCTGGAGGATTCACCCTTCGGCAATCCTAAATTTGCTATGGGTGGCAAGAAGACCCTTCTTTCCTCCTGCCTTTTTGGTCAGTAGTAACAGCAAGGAGTTCGGGAACAACAATGATGACTAATGACATCAGTATCCACTCATTGCACAAGAGCTGATTTCAATTCAGCTTTGCTAGTTATTTCTGCCAGGAAGGTCAGTGCAAACCAGCTATGAACACGGAGAAGTCCCTCTAATGCTCCTCTGTACAAGAGGAAGAGACGACTCCTTTTCTACATCCATCTATGGCAATAAGTCATCAATGCTGAAGCCTGTGCAGCAGAGCTGGTATCTGCTCCCCTGCTTTAGTAGAGATGTCTCAGGTGTGGCTGGAGCTTGGACGTTTTTCTGTGGGGTGGTTTTGTTGTTGTTCTTTCTCCTGTGGGTGTTGGGGTTCATGGCTTTTACCCAGGTGGTTTTACAGGCTGGAGTGGAGATCACCAGTGTGAAATATTAGCAGGAAATTTTGAGCTGCATGGAGTGCTTTGAGATTCATTACAGTCTCTGCACACTGGTAATACTTATACATGCATGTAAAATTTGAAGTTTCTCTCTGCAGCCATTCAAAATTCAAACTTTGTGGGAAGTACTGGGACTGGCGGATTAATTTGAGATTTGCTTTTGGATTTTAGGAGGTTCAAGCAGCAACTAGACTAAACCAAGGACCTGAATTTGAAGACTCAGTTCCTCTCTGACTTTCAATAAATTCTGCTCAGACAGTTTACATTTGACCCCTGTGTGCCATGTGAATGAACTGAATCCAATCATCTGAATTTGGGAAATCTTCAAAGTCCTTTTTCTACAGGCTGTCTTTCTCCAAATCACAGGAAAATGTAGGCAGGGAAAAATACGAATATACTCAAACTAGCCCTGTAAAGACAGCCGCAAACCTATAACATTTGAACAGAAGAGCATGAGATAGGATTAGGATTGCTTTAGCTAAAATGAATGATAAATGACTTGGTTCAGCTCCCTATCCTAAAATGCCTCAACATTTCCTCTCACTAGGATTTTGGTTGGGATCCCAAGTCCAGTGTAACGCCACTGTTTACCCAGTTTAGCTAAGAGTGATTGTAACTGTGTACAGGCCCCACTGTTGCTGTTTCCATACAGTGGAGTGACAGTGCAAAACCAAGAAGGAAGCAGTAAAAAAATTGATCAGTGTATCTACACATGTGATGTGTACACATTTGTGTGTGTATAGACATAAAAGAAAAGTAGGCATTCTGAATTAGTGAGCTTTGATTTTCTCAAACGTTGCATATCACAGAGATGGTGTCTCCAGCATTACATCAGCCTGGTTCTCCCAGACATTTAAATGTATACCTCCTATGAAACACAGCAGTCTAGACCAAAAGACATATGGGCTAAAACTGAATGGCATCCTATGAAAAACACAATATCTAACACATAACTAATCATAGGAGGCTGTACAAGCAGCATAGTGCTACTTAAGTCACCAGACTGCTGTTATCTTCATTTCTGAATGTTGCAAACTCCTTTCATCATCCACTTTCCACTCACTCCAACAGAAACAAGTTGGTTTATTTCCCTGAGCCAAGCTTAAAGAGACAGTTGAGTTCTAAAAACCTTGGTGGGCTGACTGCAGATCAGTTTGGCTGGAGATTTTTAAACAGTTTTAAATTCTTCTTGGCCCCTTGTACATCTAGCTCAGCTTTTGGCTAACTTCCAATAAAGAATGAGGAATTCTTCACTTTCTGTCCAAACTGCTGTGAAATTTTGCTGTAGAATGAATTAAAATTGCCGAAACCCATCCAAGAGGTGGTTGAGATGGAGACAGACTCCTGCACGGAAGAGGCAAAAGCTTTCTCCACACTACAATAGCAAAAAACCTCATAAAACTATTCAGCTCCCATCTGGCTGCTTTAGTGCTTGTTGCAGAAAGACCACAAAAGGCATCTTCCTCTGGCTTCTCAGAGCTGCTCCATGGAAGCGTCACGTGTTTTGCAGGTCTGGAGGCCTGCAGAAGAGGAGCTGAAAAGTGAAGAGAAGCTTCCAGGCAACTATTTTTATCAGGCCTATTTCTCTTCTCCTTGGGTGGTTGAATCTTCACCTCCCGATGGAAGGAGAGAGAAGGAAGGCATAAAACTACAGAGAAGAGAAATGGAAGCTCAGCTTCTCTGTATGGACAATACTGTTTAAGCTGTCAAAGTCTCATACCCATGTACAGGGAGACCAGTACCAGTCATTTTGCAGTGCCTAAGCTAGAGGATTTTTCTGACTAGCTCTATTTTCACTTTCAAGAGGCGAAATCAGGATCAGAGCTGTAAGGTAGGCTTGTGATATTTGGGAGGAAATGGTGATATGCATAAGCACCTTTTTTGCATTAAAAGATTTGGTTGCGTTTCCTTATATGAAAACGGGCTTTTAGAAACTGTTGGATCCCATTAAGTTGCATGCTGTTTTTAATGTAAAGCATTTCAGTAACATTCTTTGGAAGGAGTCTGTTTACATAAAATATGAGACATAATTTTTCTGTATGCACTATCTATCTGACTGTGGTACTTATGTATGTGGTAAACGGTGTCTTACAGCAGAAACAGCTGCATTGGACACTGTGGGACTTCCTGGAGAAAAAGTTCCTAAGATGTGTCATATATATATACACACACACACAGAGGAGATGTGACGGTGCATGAGCCAGCTTGTGAACATCTTACCTCCTTTGGTAGCCAGCTACTTCTGAGTACACATCTTCATTTCAGAAGAACTCCCTGTGTAACTTGTAACCAGCAATGGCTTGGGTAGGTCAACTGCCTTCAGGTGAATTTGGAAAAAAAATACCAAACTCCCAATGCAATCAGAGTATCTTTGTGGAAACTAGAAAAATTCTGCAAAGAAACAAGCAGACCATATGTACACACATATTATCTGTCTGCAGTGCACTTCCATCAATAACATCTTAAGCAGCTCTACATCATATATGGTGCCACAATAGCTGACCTGCTGCAGATATCTCATGATGTAGAAGTAAAACTCAGTAAGATTTTCTGCGTCACCATGCCAGCTGGCAGTGTCATGTTTGCAGAGTTCACATATGAGTGCAATTTTCTTCAATGAAAGTCCTTTTCTACTGTGAATATGCTTTGGTGATGCCAGAAATTCTTCCAGCTGCAGTAAACTACTTCAGGGAAATTTGAGGGGCACCGGCAAAAGACTATGTAAGCACATCTGCCACAGGAAGTAGCATACGTCCAGTTGGAGGGGCAATCAAAACCAGACTCCTTAGCATTAAGATCCCTGTGACACTTTAGCAAGTTAGTAGAAGTCTATGCATCCACTGAGACTGAATATTAAAGAACCTCTGGCTTTACTGGGGTAACTAGTCAAGGGATTTTAGCCCACCTATTAGTATCAGCCAGTACAGCTTGCTTACCTGTATTACATGCCTTAGGCATACCTGTGCAGTGCCTACTCTCTTCCCCCCAGTTCATACTGGGATCACATCTACTCCATAGTAAAGGGAAACATTATCTTATGCAATAGAGCAGTATTTTTTGGGCTCACACGTTAGACAATATGATTTAAAAGTGTAAGATGTATGGACTCTCACCTACAGTGTTATTTTTCAGTGAATCTTGCCCATACACACACAAGCATGCACTACTAGGAGGAAACAAACTCTGGACCCTTAAACAAAAACATTGTAGACTGCAGTTACTAGAGAAAAGGCATAAACCAGCAGTCCCTGGTTAGGTACTAGGAAAACGATAAGAATAAACACTAATTGGTATATTGCACTCACTTTTCTTTTTTCTTTTCATTTTTCTTTTCCCTCAAAAGTAGTAGGGGATTTATTTAACACTACACAAAATGGATCTGATCCAAATTCAGGAGATGCCTCATCCTAGGACAGGTTCTACTTCTCCTTTGTTCCCCAGGTGTCCCTACAGAAGGGCACCCCTCTGCAAAAGAGCATAAGAATGTAATTTTGTCACAGTGTGGTAAAAACCATCCATCCCTCCAGAAAAGACCATAACATTGTATTTTTATCCCAGTGTGGTAGAAGACATTCTGTACTGAGGACCAAAGTTGCTTGTATTCTATTCACGCTGCCTGGCACGCCCAGTGGAGTTGAGGTACAGCCTGGCTCTTGTACACCAGCACAAGGTTGGTTCACATTTATCTTCCATGAATCTCCCCATTTCAGCAGTGCGTGACAAAGTGTGCCCTTGTGCAGTGCTGGGAATCCAGGGTGGGTGGAAGAAACAGTATGTTGCGCTTTCCATAATGTTCGTGCTGTGGGCACCATCATGCACCTCCTGGTAAAACTGACTGCTGCCACAGAAAGGATTAACAACTGAAACTTAGGCATTCTTCAGAAACCACCATCACATGTGGGAAGAGGAAGGAGTGGTGTTAATCTGACATTACTAACATCAGCCTTTCAGTACCTCTTGCTATTATGGGCTCACAGAGCAGGAAAAGCATACATACAAGATGCTGATTGAAAAAAGACAGTACATTACTGGAAGTTTCAGGTGGTATGAAGTAGGCAGCACAGAGGGATCTTCCATTAGAAGCAAAGAACTAGCCACAACATTTACTACACTCGTTGCACCCTCCTCTTCGATTCTTCTGTTTTCTTTCTGATTTTTATTTGCACGCTTTCACTTTGATCATATTGAGGGTTCAATCTCTCTTATCCCATGGAAATTCTGATACAATTCCTTTTAGAGAAACATAGTGAGCAAGGCACCCTTAGGTATGAGCTCCCATAGCCACACAGCAACTGGATCAACCGTACACATCAGAAACACACCTCTGCCAATGCAAGTACTTTGCAAAACAGAACAGGTGCGAGGGAGAGGGGTAGAAGCAAACCTCAAAAGCAGATTAATCATAATGTCAAAAAACAAGAGCACAAGTTTTGTATAAAGTATGCCACTAACAGTTGATGAAGAAAGTGCATTTTCAGTGATGCAAAACAATAGATCACAATCTAATATATTTGTGAATGGCAACAGTAATATCAGCACTTTTTAGGATAGGCTGTCCAAAAAATATTTTGACTGCGGTACAGATAGAAAGTCCTATGGTATGGCATATACATATAGACCAATGGCAATAAACCACATAAAAATATACATCCACTGGGAATCGAGGAGGGGTGGAAAGGCCAGAGGCAACAAGGGGCTTTGAATCAGTGCATTGAGAGCAAATGCATTCTGCCTTCCAGTATAAAGAGCAGGTACACAACCAAAAACACCATTACAGATTAGTCCAATAGAGAATATCAGCAGTATAATGGCTAGAGTTGTATATTACAGATCTCAAAGCCAAAGAAATTCTTTGCATAGCAGCACTGTGAGAATTGCATAATTTCTTGCATGCTAGGAAATTCAGGTCTGGTCCAGAAATAATAAAACTCTAAGGGAAATGGCCTGCCTGCTGGGTTGCTGCAGATCTCTGCTAAAATGCTGTTGAAGCCATTTGGATACAAAATCCTTATTTACAGAAACAACTTTTTAAATAGAGAACTGCAGAAATAAACTGGGGCTCTGAATGCTCTGGAAAATTATATTACAGTGATTGCCAATTCTTTGCTGTATGTAACAGTTAACTCCCTTACAGTATGTGTAATATTGAGAGGTAATTGTGTTGTTGCTGGAGAACAAGCAAAGTTCATCCCTTCAGCAACATTTTAAAGACACATAAGAAGTCTACCACTAACACTAGAAAGACAAAACATTTAGTGGAAGTGTACTCTGAGTTTGAGGAGAGATATCCAGAGGTTTTAAAGGAAATTTTTTTCCTCTGCTCCTTCTGCCTCTAGCAGAGGCTCTGAGTCAGGCTAGTTTTCTAGCCTTCAGGCGGCCTGCTACGTTGCATATGTAGATAAGGTCTAACTGACTCTTCTCTATGGGTTTGTACCCTGCCACACTCCTCCCTAAAAGGGTCTCAGGGAAACATTATGGCTTCATTTCCCAGTGTGAGGGAGAATGATGCTTTCTGTCAACTAAGTACCAGCCAGCTGATTCCTAGTGACATCCCCATTTCAATGTGCAGCTGACTCTGTGTGTGCAGGGAGTTTTGCATTTATTTCAGTACTAAAGCCCATAAACATGCAATAAAGAGAGTCTTAGACTTTTTCAGAGCAGAAGTAAGAAGAACCTATACCTGCATTAAGACTTTAGACAGCATATGGAGGAATAATATTAAAAACCTATTTTAAAAACAGGCTTACAAAACTCACCATTTCCACAGGTGACACTAGGATTAATAGAAAGGTCAAGTTATAATAGATCATTTGTGGTTCTTGCATAAGAGTGAGTGTGTGTGTGTGTGTGTGTTGCTTCAGAGCTTCCAAGGTAACTATATTTCCTTGTCAGAGATAACATGGGGGAACCTGGAAGTCCAACAGAGCTCTTGCCGCTATAACAAATAAGTGCAATAAAGCCATTACTGTGGTTCAGTAATCACAGTTCTGGGAACTAAAAAATTCACCACAGTGGACTGGCCCTGTTATGGGTGCAGTTGAAGAGAATATTTAAACAGTGTCAGTGGCAATTTTCTGAGATGGGTATGTCCAGCTAGCCACCTGCAGACCAAAACTACCAGTTTTGATACTTTTGGGCATCAGAACCAACGTCTGTAATTGGACACAGAAAATCTTGACAAAATGGACTTGTCCTTGACCTGTTAGTTTATTTCAAAAACCTTCTGTTCATTAAACTTACATACATCAGGGAATGTTGTAGATATTTGATCCTTTCTCTGTTATTCAGCAATGTGATATATGTCAAAGGCGATCAAAGAAACTTGAAGGGAACTAAAGAAACACCTTCACTGACTAACCAAGGGAAAGGCTTTCATAGTTACATACTTCAAACAAAAGTGCACCACCATTTTTCAGAACAAAATTGCTGAACTTTACCATGAAGGTAATTTAAAGAAGTTTTATTGCAGTCAGCACTGACTGAAATTAAGAACCATATATTTTTACAATTCTCTTATATTACTTTTTCTTCAGCCTTAGGTATTTAAAGCTGCTCAGCTACTTTGGCATTTAAAGGGTCAATTTGCAAGGCATTTTGGTTTGTGAATTTCCACAGTTAGTTAAAATCTTAAGCCATGTTCCAAATTCACTATGAATCATCTCTAATTTTTCTAGTTCTAAGGAATTTAATGGAGTGCAATCTCTCTAAAATAGGGGAAACAGGCAAAATTATAATACTCTTGATTTTTCACTCAAGCACACAGATTTTTGTCTCTATCCAAAGTGTATACATTTTCTTCAAGATTTTCTGTCCTTGTATCTTTTCCAGTAATAACTTTGCAATGATGTCTGAGTGAATTTTGATGAATTGTTGATCTGTTTGAAGCCTTCATACATTGTTGTGGGATTTTTCCACCACTCACACCTAGAAAGGACCAGAAGTCTAGATTGGGCAAATTACTCTGAGCATGTTTTTGCCTTGCAGGCAGCCACAATACCATGATAAGGTGGCATTTATGGCTCTAATGCCTGCTCGCTCCAACACTGGCCTGCCTGAACAGTTACTGGTACTACCATACAGGCTGTATTGCTCAGAACACGTGGCCTCCTGTTTTCTCTCTCCGCAAAACCAAAGTTCTGCAGAGGAAAGAAGAATAAGGCCTAAAAGGAAGGAAAAAGGCATGTATTCTCATCGTGACTGGAGTAGGACAATAGATCACTATCAAATTAAGCACAGTTAATATTCCCTATATTGCCACATATACAATTCACTAGGACAAAAGCCTACACTCTCTCTGAAATCCTTTTTACATTCACATAAGAAGATGTGCACATTAATGGATCCTGGGATGATTTCTGAAATTCCTTTGAACACACTATGTTTCTCCAGGAGAAGAAGAAAAGTTGCAAGACAAGATCAGGCTGATGTTGAAGAAGTGCCTTTTTACTCCTTTTAACCTAGACATGCTGTTTAAAGGTAACATGTATCATCATTACTGCACTGTGCATCGAGCAACAGCCTAGAGAAGAGTGCAAAAATTCCAGGATGAAGGACACTGTCTTTCTGAAAGTTCAGCAAGAGTCTGGGTAGCATCCATATTTCTTTCATGCTGTGGGAAGGAACAAGCCAGGCTTTGTGCACGTCATTCAGATGGCCCATAATACCGAGTCAAGTGATGGCAAAAACATACTTCCAACGCCATGTGTCTAGGATTTCGGGCACCATTGTGATCACACCTCGATGCAATGTTTCCAAACTAGATGCAGCTTGTTGCCAGAGTGCTAGTAAACTTCGTAACTGACTGCCACGAGTCAGTCTGGGAGCAGTAAATTAGCAAGTGGCTCAGGCACTCTAGTCTAGGAGAAGAGTAAAAAAGGAGTGTGGCTGCAGCACTGGGAACAACGGTCCTTGTTCTCCTGCCTTGAGTGAAAGTAAACAAGTCCATTGTTATCTGACTTTGCCAGACCTCAAAGTATAATGCTAGAAGGAAAAATAAGTTTTACAGAATTGAGCATATACAACCCTTTTCTTCCCTTCATAAATTGTATGTTACACTAGTTGAAACTACCAAAGTGTTTACAGTATGTTATATATATAATGGCACATTTAAGCTTTTTAAAGGGATCGGAACATTTCAGGAATGTCTCTGGTGCTGAAAAAGGCTAATGTATTACAAATCATATAATATTTTAATTCAGAAAAAATATGTTTGGGTATTTTGACCTAGCATCATAAGGGTTAGGAAACCGAACAAGGATGCCATGAAGCATGACTGACAAATCAGTCGAGCTAGTCTGCTTCCGATACATATTGTGCAAGGCATTATCGCTGCAATCAGTCACAAAAATGCATATTTAGTTTTTGTACATTAAATACTACACCTGTGAACCTATGTAAAAGATATACAAAATATAAATGTCATCAGGACTGTATATTTCAAACTTTTTAAAATAAACACAAAGTATATATATATATGTAGGCATATAGGTTGTAATTTCAATGTCAACATTAGCACAGTTTGTCTTTTCTAAATACAGACCTGTATACTTCCTAGTCCAACACATGCACCTACGAACACATGATCATGCATACAGCTTTACGTTCTGCTGTTTGCAGAAGAGTCAGAATATACAGCACTATACATTGTTTCAACTCAAAATTGATTGGCAAATTAAGGAAGATGCCATTCAAAAGAAATTCCTTGTGAGCTATTACCAAAAAAACAGAGAAAACCAGGGGTCTAGTTATTTCATCTCAATAAAAACACTGAAGACCATGGTGGTGATGACCTAGGATTCAAAATGCTTTGTCCGGCATGTGGTGGGGGTCGCTCTTGGACAAGATACAATGGTGTAGAACTGGTTGCTATAACACATACCGAACACAGTTATAATGAGGCGTAGAGCTTTCACAACACCATCCAACTCAGCTCTAGGTTCAGACTACTGAGGTCTCTGACCGAAAGGAGACAGAGCAGTTGTACGCCGTTCTTCTCACAGCAGGCGGTGCTGATGGTGATCTGGATGCCCATCTGGAAGGTAAGCGTCGATTTGCTGGCCGAGCGGGCCGGGAGAAACCCTTCCCACTTGAACATTTAGCTGGCACAGATATCTAGAACACAAAGGCAATTCCTTGCTTTAACAAGTTATGGCTTTTGTGGAATGCAGCGGGAATGTAGGAAGACATTTGGGGTGACCTCAGAACAGGTGGTCTGATGCTATTAAAAGGAGCACAGTAATGCGCAGAATGCAAAAGAACAGCTATTTCTATGTATAGGGATTCTCACATCGGTTGTGGTTTAAAATATATGGAGACAAGTGTGAGACACAAGGAAAGGTATAAAATGTTAATGCAAGCCAAAACTGACATTCACTTCTCATTTCTTTTCATTTTTGAAAGTTTTTTTTTTCAATGAACACTGTAAACTGTTCTAAACGTAGAACTGGAGTATGATCTACACACTTTTCAGGTATTTTTTGACAGATCCTATTTCAGTCACATCTTGCTAAGAACTCTGTTTCCATTAATGAAATGTGAAGCTGTTTACACTTGGTAACTAATTCAGAATGGTTATGTATTAATGCAGTGTCATGTCTACATGCAGAGACTTATATACACAGGAAAACCAACAGATTTGTATTGTAGCTACAGTGATATAAATTGGAAATAATGAAAATAAACCAAGTGCTTCATGCCATGTGTAGTTCTTTACATCTTTGTGACATGAATGCTGCTGGACCTAAAATGGTACCCCCTAATCAGGCTCTATTCTACACTTAGTTTGTACAGACAGAAATGACAACATAAAGCATGAGCCTATGGAGAAAAAAAATCCAGTTGGCTTAGTAAAGTTATTCTAGGCTTACATCAATGTAAACTCAGTCATTATGTAGTCATTCTTTCTTCCCTACATATTCATTGATGAAAATTTGTTTTCCTCTCAAAAGCATTGGATGAAAAAGAAATCAGAAGCTTCATGTTTTTTTCTTTCTGTGCTGTAGTAAAGACTTGTCTGCTAAGCAAGATGTTGCATCACTGCAAAGCTGTCAGAAAGACATGCAGAAGAAAATCTGCATGGTTGGATTCTCAGCTGTTTAAATCCACATAGCTCCACTGAAGTCTGTGAATTTGTGACAGTTTAAAGCATACCACCTGAGAGTCTGAACTCATTTAAGTTTCTCAGCTCCAAACACATTTGCCTTCTCTTTTCTGAGACACTAAGGGGCATACCTCTTTGTGTTCATTGGCCAAGAAATTCTTCAGGAAAAATGATTTTTCTTTCTTTGTGGCCTTTTACAGAACCTGCAACTTATAGCGTATTTTCAAAACCATCTGTTTCTCTTTTCATTAAGAAAGAACGTTGGCAAAGGCAATATTTCTAAACTTCTGCAAATAAAATTCAGCCAAATCTAAATTAATTAGTCATGCCATACTCTTCTGTTTCTGTCAGCCTATGCTTGAATATATAGGAGAAGCCTGGAACTGAGACATGAGTAAAAGGAGGTCACTTTATTACCGGAAACTTCATGGAGCTACAATACCCCTTTTCATAGGCAGTTCTAAGGAAATCCTGAACCAAGCAGCACCCAGGATGCTGAAGAATGCTATCTAAGCCCTCTAGGATTTTGACATGGCCAAGGGTGCTTAAACCTTTTGGGAAGGCTTATGAAATAACTTGTTAGCTAAAGGAAGGAGTGAGGGAGTTAAAACCTGATTGCAGTTTGCACTAGTTCAATCCCTGAATAACTGCACTGCAGTTAAAATCTAGTTTTACACAACAGCAGCAGACATCAGAATCTGGCACGTCTTCACTGGTCATTCTTACTTACACACTTCTGCCCTCCCACAACTCTAGTATCTTCAGAGGAAATACGCCTGATTAATCCAGATCCTGGCCTAAAGCATCTGTTTTTACATAATTATTTACAATATCACATTGGCCTGCCTCATTTTAGAATGTGAAGCTTGGTATGAAACTGAATTATTCTGTTCTTGCCATTCTTATGAACCTTACCTCTGGTAACTTCTGTCTCTCTTTTCCTTGCTTAAGTTGCTGCCCAATATGCCTGGCTGAATTCCTCGGAAATTCTTGCTTTCCTTGCTCAATCTGGAGCATTTCTAAATACTGACTCAATGTCTCACCACCCCCATTGGTGAATTCAGAATTTGCCTGTGTCCACTTATCTTTGCAGCATTTTGCATTACATGGAGAAGCCACTGTTGATTTTTCATAGTTTTTCAAAAGCTTTTCAACAACACCATAGTTCGACCTTGAGTCAGCTGAACGCGGGCGACCGGATAAATTACTTGGTCTCCAGTCATGCTCGTGAAGCATGTGCCTATAACCACTAGTATTTGGAAGTCCATTTACTTGCTTTTGTTGCCCTGCCATTCTGACAGCTTTGCTGGGGTTGCTAGTTTCTTGCTCTTTTGCTGCAGAGAATTTGGGATTTGAAACACAAGATGTATTTACAGTTTCTGTCCTGCTAATAGCAGAGTCACACAGTGGGCTGCAGGGTTTGTGATCTTCTGATGCTGTTCGAGGCACCTGGTTTTCTTGCAAAGCATTGTTACGTTTATCTGTGTGAAATACAGTCCGGTTAAACTCATCAATCTTTGCTGCTAAAGTTTCATTTCTTTGGGTCTTTCCCAACGTATACCTAGAGTCTTCCAAAAGATCATTGTGCAGGGTAGCAGGGGCATAAAAGTCATTACTGTAATAAGGGCTGCTGTGAGACTTGGGATTTTGTTTCTGGTGCATCTTGTTACTTTGGGCCATATTTCCATCTGAACAACTCTTTTGGGCTGACAGTGGGGAAGGTTCACTTTTATTGTCTTTTCCGAGTTTGCCCACATCATATGCCCATGTGTTGTGGCAGAAACTTGTTGCTACATTGCAGTCATTTTTGGATACAGGTATTGCAGCAGTTACCATCACAGGACCTTTCACAGCCTGCCCTTCATTTGCACAGGCTGCTGGAGTTTCATTCTGGTTTATAGGTGAAGGATTCATCAGTTTCCTTCCAATCCTACAGTCCTGAGCCTTGCAATTGCTTTTGATGCCTGGAGCTCTTATTGGTGCTTCAGAAAGCTGTACAACTGCAGAAAGAGAGTTTGTTAGGTGCCGAGAAGTGCTCCGTGGAGGAACTGGTGGAGCTTCTTTCTTTTGCCAGTGTCTGAAGTCTGTTTCTCTGTCACCAGTAAGACTACCATAGGACATGTCCTTCAAAGCCTTGGTGGACCTCATCAGATTCTTCCTGTTATTATGTTCCTCTGTTTCAGAAGAAACTGGAGCCTGTGATTCATTGCTGGATACATGGTTCATCTCAGGCAGAATAACTGTTTTTTGGGTTTCCTCAAATTCCCCCAGGAAAGGAAGTGACTTCATTCTGGAAATAAAAAGAGAGGTGTTTCAGGGATGAGCAATAAGGGTATTCCCCCAGGGGACCTCAGCATGGATTTATTCTCTCCATGAGTAGGTGTTTGAACACTGGCTGCTTAAAAAGATTTGGGAACAGTTTTGCTGCAGCTGATAGACCCAGCGTATTTGAACATACATGAAGAATTTGAAGAAAGCTTAACAAAGGGAATCTTGTATTCCTTTCCCTTGCCACTTGTCCTGGTTTTCGCTGGGATAGAGTTAATTTTCCTCCTAGTAGCTGGTACAGTGCTGTGTTTTGGATTTAGTATGAGAATAATGTTGATAACACACTGATGTTTTAGTTGTTGCTAACTAGTGCTTACACTAGCCAAGGACTTTTCCAGCTTCCCATGCTCTGCTGGGTGCACAACAGGCTGGGAGGGGAGACAGCTGGGACAGCTGACCCCAACTGACCAAAGGGATATTCCATACCATATGACATCATGCCCAGTATATAAGCTGGGGGGAGCTGGCGGGAGGTGGACCTCTGCTCAGGAACAGACTGGGCATTGGTCAGCAGGTGGTGAGCAATTGCATTGTGCATCACTTAGTTTGTATATTCTTTTATCATTATTATAATTATTATTTTCCCTTCCTTTTCTGTCCTATTAAACTGTCTTTATCTCAACCCACGCATTTTACTTTTTTTTTCCTGATTCTCTCCCCAATCCCACTGGGGTGGAGGAGTGAGCAAACAGCTGTGTGGTGTTTAGCCGCCTTCCAGGTTAAACCACACCACCACTAAAATTCTTTTTCTGAGTTTTTGTAGATGATTGCTTGTTTTCTCACCTACCCTACAGTAAGGACAGTGGGATTTTGTGAGTTCTAATGACTCCAGTGGGAGTCTACCTGACTATGAACTGAATGAAGAAAGCTTTAGGACACAGTGCATACCTTGTGTAGGTTTCCTAACATTATACATGACAGTACAAATGTGTCTTTTGAGATTTATTCAAAAATCACCTTTCTCAGCCAGGATTTAGAAACTACGCATCAGCTATGAATCTATTTGCTTTAAAGATACAAACACTAACGCAGCTACAATAATATAGTGACAGGCGGCCAACCAATTGCATGGAGGAGTGTAAGAAGTCCCTCTGCTCTTTGGGAGCATCTGAGAAGAGCTTGCCATGATGCAGACTTCCATGGGGTCTCAAGTTGAGACATAGCCTTTCTCAAATTCTTTCATGGTGTGCACCCCGTCACACTATGGCTTCAGCGTTACCTTCTGAGAATTTCTGCACAACTTGAGAGAAAGACTGGTGTTTAGCTTGCTAAAAGAGACCGTGAACATTGAATTTTTAACAGATGGTCGAATGTTCATTTTCCATACTTTTCAGGGTCTGGCTTACTATCTTTCCGTTAGTACAAATGCATGATTGTTCTTCCTTCTCTTGCCTTCTTTGCAGTCTTGGATTGTCAGTCCCTGACACATCCCCTACACTTAAGGCTAGATCTTGGCTTAATCTAACAAACCTTCCAGCCTAACAAACCCATGCAGTGTTGTATAGAACTGCATGGAAATGGGACCAGGGCAGCCAGAAGTATCTGCTCACTTTCTCAATCCTCTATATAGCCATTAGAAACAAGTGCAATTTCATCTTGTATAAATACTAATTTCATTTTGTAGGTCCTATAGATAAACTCCATTTTGCTAGTAAAACATGCCTGTGTGTTGTATTTCAGTATATTTCATCTGAATGTTTTATGCTGAGCACTGGAACACCAGGAGGATAGGGACTGCCCAAATCCTAGTAAATTTACCAGCAACCCCCCCTTCAAAGTGAACAGGAGCTCAGTGTCATTATTCATTTGCTTCCTCTAATATAAAGAGTCCAAATATGTTTTTACCTTCTGTGACTGGACTTCTTTCGAATTTCCTCTTGATAGCTGCATAATTCTTCACTGACTCTGGCAAGTTCTTTAAGAGCCTTTATAAATATAAGAACAGCCCTTTAATATAAGCCTTTTAAATGTTATCTCCAGAACTATTTTGAAACTCACAGCAGAGGAAAGTAGCACAAAGAAAGATACAAAAATGCTCCCAGGTAATGGACAGAGGTAAAGAGCATGCTGTTAACACATTTAAACAGTGAGAAGACACTCATTAATAGCAAAGCGAGGAGGAAATAGAGACAGTGCCTTGCTGGAAAGCTAAAATCAGGGAGATCAATTCTTTAGGTTAACCTGACAGGCCAAAGCCCTCAGTATTTTCCTCACCCTTGTAACTGAAACATGCTCATACTCCACTTACTACATTGAGATCACCAATATAATTCTTGGCATTCTTCTTGGAAGTATTGATGCTGAGGCTGTCTTCAGGTTCCTCACAGTTCTCAAAGGCCAGATTGTCCATTAACAGAGTATTGTTTCTGCTCTTGGCTCTGGTTTCTTTACATTCATGTCCTGTTCTACTGAGCAAACTCCCTTTTTCCATCCTGTCATTTGCCACATTGTGTTGATAGTTCAGCTCCACTGTGTCAGTCTCTTCCGAAGCAGGGGAATGCATGGGCAGCTGCAGCATCTTGCTCTGAATGGCCTTATTATCATGGACGCTCATATTGCTCTCCCTTCTAAGTTTTACCTCCTGGTAAAGCTGAAAAAACAATAGAACCTTCTATTAAATCATGGTACTGTGATGAACTTTAGGGTAAAATAACATATTCATCTTCTGTTTTGAATGATGCTCCACTCAGTAGCACCAAGTAGATTTTATATGTGTGTTAGTAGGAAAGTGTTGAATCACACAGTGCGATAGTTCACAGACCGTTATTGTCACGGGATGAGGAAATGGCTGTTATCATTCACAACCTTTTTGCCATGGTTTTAATGTATGGCTCACACCCATAGGATGGGATTGGAAGAGATCGCATGAGGTCAATGGCCCTGCCTTGAGCCAGAAGCTGTATGGTTGTCTTCCAGGTAATATCAGTGCACTATGTGGTAGACACAGCCCTGATCTGATGGATGGGAAATGTGAAGGAATGGGAAGGAGGGAGAGGGCTCTGGCTATGTTACAGCCCGTTAAAGTATATTAGTTTAAGGAGGGGAAGTGAATTCTCACCACATACAGCACCATCTGCACTAGAGCAGACTCTTCTGGTTCTCAGGCAAGTGGAATTCTTCCCTATGACTGGAGTGATAAATCAGTACTACAGAATGGGGTATCATCTGCAGTTTTGGCTGGCCTTGCAGTACCCAGTGATTTGCTTCATTCTCTTCCCCTCAGCCCCATTCCATTCTTTATCTCTTTTTCTGTCTCTGTCATGCTTTCCTAATCCACATGCTAATAAAGAACATGGAAATAACATAGTCTTCACTGCCATTGTCAGGACTACTAATAGCCACAATGCCTTTTCTTAACACATTACTGTCATTCCAAAACAGCTCATATACCTAACAAACTGAAGTTCAACTACACACAGAGATCACATTACTAACTTTTGAAGCACTCTCATCTTGGTGGTGAAATTAGGTAAGACTGCACAGAAATGTCCTAACACAAAAGACAAAATGTGGCAAAGGCTATAATACCACCAAAGTCTGCAAGAACTGCAGGTAAAATATAAAAGAGCTGACTTCATGGAGTTATGCTGCAGGCTGGTTTAATGGGCAGTGTATGGCTGCAATTCACTTGGCTCTGATAATTTTCCTTCTCATACTTTCATGTGAGCAATCTCTGCCATACATTCCTGTGTTGCTCAGCCACAGGACGGTGTTGGCAGAGAGCAAGCAAAACTACTCCATGTGTATATTAGAAAGAAAAATATGGGAAGCTCAGTGGTGAAAAAAACTGACTTCTATATGTTGCCAAAGCAGATTCAATTTATGCATTACAGCGTGCCAGAGGGTTCTGCTGCAGGGACAGTTTGGGGATAAAAATACAATAAATAATCACCTTAACTATTTCTGGAAGGAGTTGCATTAGAAATGGCAGGGAGTGACTGTTTGCAAACACAAGTGGTGTCAGGACTTTCATGCTATTTACTGTAGCTGTCTTCTCTACTAAAAGCCATCCATAAACGGAGCAGGTTCTAGCCAGAACGATTCTGCATCATGCAGTGTATCATGTATGATGTTCTTTTAATATTACCATTTACCCCAGCAGACCTGTGCCATCTAATTTCTTTTTGCCAGAGAATTACGATACCTAGATTTTTTGTTACTAAATATGCATTTTCTTAAACCCCATACATGCGGTTGCTCAGCATGTACTTGCAAAAAGCATGTATAATATGAGCAGCGTGGCTCATGCCCAGCAGAACTGGCAGCAGTATATACAGCCAACAATATCATAGCAAACTGCACACAAAGTGACATTTAACGTCCAGCTTTGTGTTCATGACTATTAAATGAGCAATTGCAAATACTGCTGAACCCTGGGCTTTGCATCCTACCATCAGCTATTAGAAACTTCTATTGACAGATTAGAAATAGGATATAATTCAGAAAAAAAAAAAAAATTGAAGCGGCTTCTAGTCGCTTCACCCCAAGTGAAAATGTTAGTGTTCAGAGTTTTGTTTAAAAGTACCTCTTCTATTTTCTTCTGCATGACCTTCCATTGACATTCCCATTCTTTCCTTTCGTTGTCAAATCTCTCCAGTAATTCCATCTTCTCTTTATTCCAGTTCCTCTCAGTATTCTCCAGTTGTTTACGCAGGTCCATGGTTAGAGTCTGTGTATCAGCAAGAAGATGGGTCTGCTTTTTTTCTTTCTTCCCTGAATGTTTCCTGGAAGTTTATCAGAATAAGTTTTACTTGTGTTTTATTCTAGTTTTCAGGGAAAAAAACAACCAACCAAAATCCCCAAATAATTAACTGAAATGTGCTTGCAGGAGACAGCATCACATGATTGCATGATATATATCTGGAGTGTGACTGAATATGGACGAACTAAGCATTATAGGACACAAACCCAAGGGCAGAGAGGCCCAATCTGGAGAGGGGAGGAGGAACACGCATCTAGCATCACAGAATTCAGGACCGTCTGCCACAGCAGCCTCTGTACCATGGCCACTTCGCATCTATGCCGTTACTCTTCACTATAAACCTGTTTTCAAAGAAATTCAAGTCTGTGTGATATTGAATGGCACTTCAGGACCTTGGGATCCTGCAACGTCTGCCCTTGAGGGTGAAAGCTATTTTTACGTTTGTTCAAAAGACAACTGCAAGTGTAAAGGTATCATGTTTGCTCATGCACTCCTTTCACACAGACATGTAGCACGACAAAGACTGTGACATTCTTTTGGCAGTTGAAGACTGTAAACTTGATACATGCAAAAAATTCTCAGGGCTATATGAATGCTTTAGCATACATGAAGGGAAACAGGACAGGAAAGTTAATAACAGGTAACAAACACACACATACAGTAGAAAGCATTATTCTACTATATGAAGGACTATAGATCATTATAAAGAGTTCATGTATTTTGATTTACAAATCTAAATCTATAAATGTTAGTTCCAGGACCAGCATAGGGAAAACTAGAAACCATTCTCCTATAGCACTAACTCAAATCTAGTTCAAAACCGTGCTCAGAATATTTAACTAATTTGTGCTTCAGTTTCTCCTCCCCCTTCAGATTTCTTTAATATCTTAGTATCTGTGAATGAAAAATTATTAATTGAACCACTGAATATGTATATTTTAGGGAAATATTTTGGAACTGCTCATCTGACTTTGGAGCAAAACAGTTACAGATTTTATGCACCTGGTGTTCCTCTTGCTTTCTTAGGCTTTACAATAGAAACTCCACTACCATCAGCACATTTACTACGCCAGCAAGGCCAAAATAACACTCATTCATTCAGTTATGATGGCTCCTGTAGTGTAATGGCTGGTACACCCACACTGATACTTGAATTTGTTAACTTTGGCTCTCGAAGCCAGCTGTTGTATTACTTAGGTGGACATGGAATCTAGTTCTAGTCACAAAATGCCTCTGCATTGCTTTGGTCTTCTGCCAGAAACCAAGCATATGGGCAGGCAAATGAATTACCAGAGAGTTAACTAGGGGTAAGTCCAGTTTACCTTCCCGGAATTTGTTCATTTCCCTGACTGATGGTCAGTTTTTGTCAATTCACAGGAACTGCCCATTTTATTGTCCACATTTCTTTGATATAGTGAAAATTCAATCTTGAGCTTCACGCAAAGTTCTTCCCCACCCTGTATTTTATTGGGCAAGTCGTGTTGATTCAGCTGTGGCTACCGTGTAATTACTGCTTACCAGTGTCTGCATTATTTCAGCTGACTGCAAAGCTGATGCCGAACTTGGAGTCAGCTTCTTCCGTGAACAAGTAAGCAGAAGAGCTCAGTTGAAGCCCAACAGATTACTCAGGTCTTTGAGTCATAGGAAGTCCTGCTACAGGATCTCTCAATTGACAGCCATCATGAGCCCTGTCCTAACTCAGGGGTTGTAAAACTGTTTACCCCAAGCAATTTTGGATGGAGGACTTAAGAGAACAAGCTGACTATTCTTCAAATATCTCTGTCAGCCTGTTTCACAATGGTGTGACCATGTCACCATGTAATGTGGTACTGGAGCTTACTCTTTCAAACACTGACTCACACCTGCCTTGGAGCTCTGAAATGGCAATCTGTCCCTTAACTATATACAGACTTCTGACCCTTCTTCCACCTGCCTTAAAACATAGAGGGCAGCTTTACAAAAACGTGAAACTCCTTGAAACTAAGAGCTGCTGAAAGACAGCACAGCATTCTCATCACGAAAGAAATCAAGCACTGGATTGCTCATGGCTTCTTAGGGAAGGCAGCCAGGCTAAAGAGAATGCACCTCTCCAGGCCAACATTTCAGCTTTGTGCCAGACTTCAGTAAGTGTTAACCAAAAACAACTTACAAAAAAATCCCACTGCATTTAAGACCTGTTGCAATCTAAACATCTATTGCTAATGAACTTTAAAACCATTTCAATAATTTCTCACTTTGCTAGTGCAAAGGTTGCAATTTTTAGTACAGTCATTTGCTGGTTTTTTTTTTTTGGCGACATTTATGTCTTTATAACCTTTCAAGACATCTCTGAAAAATAAAAGTCAGTTCTTTGCTCTGCTAGAATCCTTCAAATATATGTCAGAATGAAATAGAGAAATGTATAAATGCTGTAAAATCATGAACAAGACAGGCAGGCATAATCTGTCTACAACTTGTGCAAATGGTGATTTTGCTAGTGCACTGTTAGTAATAATGACCATGCTTCAATCAGCAGCATATTACTAGAAAGAAAGCCAATACTATATAGTGCATTTTTTTTACACATATAAGAATAGATATATAATATGTACTCCTTTCAAGCGTGCATATAGCATTGAAAAGGCCCCTGGTGGTTTCTTAGTGCTGGGAACTACTAGTGCCATGTTTGCATTCATCTTAACAATTTCCAAGTTGTTTCATATGGGACTCTGATTACAGAAAGAGATTGGAGCCCATCAAAATTAAATCAAGTCTTGGAAGAGGTTAGTTACAGAAGTTACAGATAGTCACTTGTAGCTCTAAGATCCACAGAAAGCTTGTATTCCTTCTTCAATTTCCTCTTGACATAAATTCTGAGAAGAAAACTCATGTTTATTGATGTTAGCAGCAGGATGACTATACAGTTTTGCTGCTATTGTACAGTGGATAAACTCCTCAGACAGTTTTAACTCTTATTTCTGTGACTCTTTCCCCCTTTTTTTTTTCTTGGTATTTGATTTTTTTTTTGTTGGGTTTTTTTTGCATGTTTTTTCCCTACTAGCAATAAAATCCAATTTGTAGTGCTGGCAGTATACCCTCTGTCTGCATAGTGCACTGAAATGTCCCCATGGGTATTTCACATGGCTTAAGCAACCCAAAGGGATGTAAAATGCCACATTATAATTTGCTGTGTGAATCAGAACAGTATCTGTGCTCTTGCAGTATTGGCACTTTCTGCATGTCCTAGACAAGGTCAGAAGCTCATTATAGCAATCAAATTCAAGCAAATAATCAATTTTGTCTACATCAGCTGCATTTTCCTTTAACTTTTCCGTTAGCCCTCCCTCCTCAAGCAAAAAATGTTTTAAGCAACTATTTGATGTTAATGTTATTATTCCCCCATGTCTTACCCATGCCCTTTCTATCCCCATATTAAAGATGCAAAATAGTTTGTAACCAACCTCCATCAACTTCTGAAAATAATCTGCAGTGACATCGGCTGAGATGTTATTTTGCAACTGAGATTAATTAGATTGGATGTGCACAACCAGTCAGACACATGAATCTTCCCTTGATTTTACAGAAAAAAAAGTGATTAAATTATATTTCCAACAGTGCTGTACTTCAGATGACTAAGGAAATTACAAACTTATGTATTTGTTCAATTATAAAAGTGTGCCATCTATCACAATACTATGCAGTTTATACATAAAAAGAAACTACAATTGAATGAGTAAGTGAAAGAGAGAGAGAAGGGAAGAAAAAAGAGAGAAATGAGAGAAATGAGAGAAAGAAAAAAAGAAAGAAAGAAAGAAAGAAAGAAAGAAAGAAAGAAAGAAAGAAAGAAAGAAAGAAAGAAAGAAAGAAAGAAAGAAAGAAAGAAAAGAAAGAAAAAGAGAAAGAAGAGACTCGAGTGCTCACAATGCTACCTGTCGTCCCTGTTATGTTGATATATCTGTGCCTGCTCTGAAGAAACTGAGTGAACTAATGAAGACTTTCTCTAAGGATAAAGACTATATATAACATATATGAACACCACCACACGCATGTTATACATACATACACATATAAACATATGTATATTTTTATATACATATATACATTAATAACGTTATGTTTTTTACATATAAATAACATTAGAGAGATGTTTAAATAACTGTTTGCCACATTAGTAATTTGCTTTCTTTTTTAATCTTAACTGTTCAAAACCACTGATTTAAAATAAACCGTCACCATACCTTTCATGGAATAAGAAATCCTTTAGAAGTTTTTCAGTCCGTTTCTAAACAGCAGTGAAAGCAATGAAATGCATAGCTAGCTGGGATCCAGTTCTGTGAATCTTGATCTTTAAAAGAAATAAGAAAGCTAAGTAAGTCACAACCTTTCAACTGGGGCAGCATTTGCAACTCTCTTTGAATAACTTCACAACTTTTGCAAACTGAAAAACAGTTCCGTTCAGCATCATCCCAGCAGCTGGCTTCCACGTGACGTCAGTGCACGGAGGATGGTTTTAAAGCCATCTCTTCCAACCCCCAGCTCTGTAACTTTATATCTCCTCATATTTTGTGTAAACAACTCCAAGTCCAGGACATTTTTAGGTTTTATAGTGCAGTCCAGTCTTTAAAGCTTGCCAAAACAGCCAGTGTTAATATTAAAGCTATGACAATAGGCAACTTTAGTTTCTTTTATTAGCGTCCATGTTGTAAGCAAGATTCTTTGCTGCCTTCCAGACCCAGTTTTCAGGGTTATATTTTTTAGTATGATCATTTTGAGCTTTGCAACTTGATCCTCATAACCTGCTTTGTAAAGGCAGTTTGTTTAAAGCAGCAGTTTTGTTGGTTAACAGTTATCTTAAAGAGCTAAAAGCAAATCACTCCTCCCTAAAATCTTCTTCTGTATTCTAAATATGCTACCCCTTATGAAGTGCAGAATTATTGGGCACTGTGTAATCCTACTGTTTTGCATTCTGGGAACGGTGATAATGGTTTCTTTGGGATACACCCAAATATTCCTGCTACTTTATAAGGTTTCTGGATCAGATTCTCCAGTCTGTTAAGATACTTTGTGTCTCAGCAAAGCAAAGCGCTTGAAATGGTATGAAGAATCTCCCTTGTGCAGGGAAACTCATCTCTGGCATAAGGCTAGCAAGGAAGGTCCAAAACCACCTCAGCCTGGATCTAAAGCACTGGGAGTGCCCATACCAAGTGTCGGCATGGGTGAGGGAAGGGAGCGTATGTGACAAAAATGATCCAGCAAGTGAAAGTCCATGGGAGACCCTGAAGCCAGCACAGCAAAATTTAGCTGCTCCCCCTGCTGAGCTGCAGACACAAGGAGCTCAGCTCGCTCCTTGTGTCTCTGCCCACCTCAGTAACTCTCCCGTTGCACTATGTGTTAAATTGCTTTCATTTTGCGCACTGAGAGAGACCCCCGGGCAGAAGCTTCACCCGCATACCACTGCCCTGCTGGGTGCTTGTGCTTGGATGTGCCTGTGGACAGTGATTGAGACCACCCAGTCAGAAAATTCACATTTCAGGGACCATTTGTCCCCACATGTACCTGGAAAGTACAAAGTACTTGACTCATGCAGCATAAAACTCTGGACAAATTCTGCTATAAGATGGGTGTCTTCGAATGCACTAAGCAGGAGTGACGTATATTTTTGTGGGCAGAGCAGCTGATGACAAGAGGATCAGTGAGATGAAGGACACGATATCAGGATTCACACCCCCTTTGCTTCATCAGCACTCTCCTCTTTAGAACAATAAGGTTTTATCTGTGATAAAATCCACGCACAGCAAAAAAATTTAGCTCTGGGTGCATTTTATAGTAAATACCAAAGCAGGTTTCAGGGAAAACACATTTTTTCTCCTTATATGGTCTAGCTGTAAGTCTCAGTGAATACATTACTGGGGTGCTAATTCTGCTCACATGTAATGTAAATAATGGGACTTGGGCTGTTTGTGAAAATTTCAAAGATGATCAGAAATTGAACAAAGATGCCCAAGTACATGACTGAATGCTCCTGAAGAAAATCCCCAGCCTCTAAACTCTGAGGATTTAAAAATTTCCTGTTCATAAAGCAGCATAGTGTGACTTTCTTTTGGGAGGTTATGTCCCAACACGCCAGCTGACATGGCTGGGAGTGAAGCCCGAGTGCCTGGGAGCAGAACTGAGCCCACAGCTGGAGGCCGGGTGCCACAGCGCTGCCTCCTCCCTGAAGCCAGCACAGCTGCACCACTGCAAATGAAGACAAACTCTGAAGCCGTATTTTTTTACTCTTATCCATCAGCATAGGCTATTATTCTTGTGTCTTTAATATTGCTAACTCAATGCCCCTCATCTTGTTATGTGAACTCTTTGAAGCAAAACACAGTAAAATTAAACAATGGACTAAATCCCAGGGTTGAGTTTTCACGCAGGCAAAACCCTACATTTCTGTCAGTGTGAGGAATTAGAAATGTGTGACACTGAAGGGCTCATTAGGAGACAAGAGCTGGACCCCACTCATAGGTCAAAAGGCCACTTTAAACTCAGTTTAATGTGAGAAGGGCAGAGAAGAGTTAGGACAAAGAAAACATGAAGCGAGCTCTAAAAACCTGACTCATTGCTCCAGTCACCCTTAAGTGTAGCAGTTGTGACTTTTGCTTTTGAGGAAAAATGTTATCCCACAGAGACTGTCCCTCCCCAACAGCAGCAGACAAAGCAGCAAACGTGGCTTTCTGGCCTCTGGCACAGGCAAAATAAGCAGGAAGGTTTCTTACATCTGACACACTGCTTCCACAGGCAGAGTGCACTTTGTCCATACCCGGTATCAGGTCTGCTTGTGTTCAAAGTCATCACCTCAGCAAAAAAGGCGCAAGAGCATTTTAAACAAACCCTCTGCTAAATTTCTCTTCATCATGCAAGACTGAAGAAAAAGAAGCATGAGTTTCAGCATGGTCTATAATCTGATTATATACTCAGGGTAGTGTGTATTCTGGTTAATAATCTGTGCTCAAGATCATTTTAGAGCATCTTCAGTTCTGCGATACTAGCTTGGCTATGGCACACCCATTTTCCAGTGTCCACATAGATTTGGCAACAAGAAGGAAGAACAGCACTGCTGCCAATCACAACATCAGATTCCTGAATGATTTACACCTTGATAATCCTGGCAAATACATCTCAGGAGTGGATATAAAAATCAGGAAATGGGCAGAAGGGAATACAAATTCTGTCTCCACTTACCATTGTGCACTTCTGCAATAGTATATAACTCAGTGGAGAGATAGAGCCAACAAAGTGTTATGTCATGTCACTTCTCCAAGGTTACATTGGAAATCGGTGGCAGATACTTTAGATGTTTACTTTAAATAGAGCCACTGTAATTTTCCCCATAGGCAACTGCATGTGTAATGGCAAAAGTTGGGTTTGAATATCACTTCCCCTGGCATTAAATCAGAGACAGAAATGTAAGCCAATGGGAATTACGTCCCTGATACTGATGCCTTTAGAAGTCTCCTACTCACCTATCAAATTCTGGGGTGATTCAGGGGAAGGGCATCTAATATCCTAAAGCTCTGCTTGTTTTTGTAAACAACTCCCAAAGTTCATGTGCAGTTCATCTCTTTTTATAACACATGTTTAGACAGCCATGTTTTTGGCAATTTTTTATTTTCCAACTGCCAGGCATATTTCTGCACTATAGCACCTGCTCTCTTCTAGTTTTGATTCTGAAGCACTGGTGACATGTGTCAGCAGACACTTATTCTGTCTCTAACTGGAGCTTCAGGCATGGATATTTTTGGTTGAAAGAAATATCTCTGATCCTGGAGAAGATGATCATTCTAGTATCATGGGAATTTTTCAGTAACAGTGAAGAAAATACTTGTAGAGGTATTTTGTCAGGGCATTCAGAGTCGACTCTAAATAGGAAACAAATTTACTTGCATTTATCTGGTTGCAATAAAGGAAAAAATGCATCTACTTTCTAAATGACAAAAATTCATTGGAGTTACTGCTTATTTACACAATTGTAAAAATGTCAGAATTAAATCTATAGATGCAAGATCTCTTCTTTCTGAAAGACCATGGAATGAATTCCCTGGGAACACAGGAATCAGAAATTTAATCTTTCAGAGAAATGTAAAATTAAGGCAATCTTGGGGTTAAAATTCAATGCCTTTTATGCCAGAATACTCCAAAATGGGAATTGTGAATCTGCTGTTGGTTTAAGTGAGATTTGAACTGATAGGTAGCCTGGCATATCCAGCTTGTTGCCACATAAAAGCAATATCTTATATTCTTCTTATTATCGCTCCTCAGAATTAGATGCTATGCAGCAGACAGAATCTAGTGAGTCAGCAGTGCTCTGTCTGGCTCTGCCCTGCCTGACTCCCACGCGCTCCTGCTAGAGGATGTGGACATGTTCAGCTGCATTTACTCATTCACCTGCGAGGTGGACTTTGCCCACCAGGCCGGTAACTGAGTGGGGAGAATCTGCTTCCTTTCTTGGTAAGTATAATTATTGCATTTCTTTGTGAGACCACATTATGTCCATTTAGCAAGAGACAGAACACTTATTTCTTTGGCTAGACGTTATCTTCTGGCTATGGATAGATGTCCATACTGATTTTATTAGCTTTCTCAGCAGCTTTTAAAATAGTGAAAAATGGAAGGCTTTGGACTTCTCTGCAATATCTGGTGAGAAACAGATAAGCAGCTCCACTCACTCCCTTCAGGCTGAATGCAGAAGGACATGAAAACACATCTCATTTCTCATTGAGGTTTCTCCGTACCGAGGTTTGCATGGTCCTCGCTGTTCTCCTTGCTCAGCACAGATTCAAAGACCGTGGGGAGCTTCTCAAATTATTTTGTATGCTTCAGTATATGCTTTAATTTCAGATTGTGGTCTGTGCAATAGCTCCCTAAATGTCCCAGAAGGTCTCACCTTTGTTTGTTTGATTTGCTTTGTTGATGCCTGATGGAATTAGGATGAGGAAAGCTGCAGCTATATGCAAGAAAAGAACACTGTGAAAAATCAGTAGGGTTATAATTGCCAGTCCTGTGCAGAGGTTATCTCCACCTTTTCTCACGAGGTTCATCCTCAACTTTTCTGATTTCTGAGAAAGAAGCAAATCTTTCCCAATTACTTCCAAGATGTATTCAATGTATGAATTCAGTGTATTAAACTTTCCTACTACTTTACAGTAGTACTGTTACTGATACACTCAGAGTAAATCAAACCCTCTCTACTCATCTTTATTACACACAAGGCTGAGAAAGATATAAACAAGTGTGGGTTAAAACCTGAAAGCCCAGAATTTCAGATCAGTTTTAAGTATGATTTTCTTCCTCTTTTATGGGATCGAGCCAGTAACATTTCACAAAACCCAAATGATCTGTCCTTCCCTTAAGGGAGACACTAAAACAGAAAGAAACTCAAAAAGTCAGTCTTGGCTAAGATTTGATATGACAAGTTTAAGCCTCAGATTATTATAATTTAATGTCCAAATTGCAAATCCATGGGGGAAGAAAGAATTTCTCAAGCAGTTGCTGAAAAATTTCTTACAACAGTTGCTGAGAGAAAAGCAACAAAAGGGCCTTTTGCCAGTGATCTGAGAACTATCTGTACAGTTACAGAAATTCACTGTGAAGGGATTATATGCTTGACATATCTTGCCATAATAGTTTCTAATATGTGGAACTTAACTTTTAGGCAACTGAGCATGAATTAGAGCTTCTTAGAAACTCCTCAAAATTACTTTGGCCCTGACTTTCTCTTTAATCAGGACACCAAGCAAGGTAATCTATTAATCTTACATATATTGATTATCATTTCCTTTAGACATATCTTGCTAACTACAAAATAAATAATGATGACAGCATCCCCTGGTAGGTATAAGTACTTGGATTAAATCAAGGTTAAGTGATTTAACTGATCAAGATTACTATACCTGCAGAGTATGCTGAGGGAAAGCTAGACAAACAAAGAGAAAAACACAAGCTTCGTATAATACTGAATATTGTGAGTTTACTATTTTTTTCATTCTCATAAAATAAATTTGATTGCCCAACCTTTGCTTCCCTCTGAGGGGTTTCCCTCAAAACAGTGTGCCTCTACTATTTCAGGTAGCAGAGCACAACCCAGGCACAGAGATGAAAAGTTCTCACTAGGGAATGGGATAAGCGAACAGTGCTAGCATGATAAATCAAAGGGAATCCTTATTGCCAGCTAGAAAAACAGCTGCTTTATTTATTACCACTATTGATTACTAGATTTTTTATCATGGCATTGACACAAAAATATTTCATTCAATCACTTACTCGTAAATGATCACATTTGTGGGACTCAATCACTGATTGAGAAAAAACATAGGTTGAATAAAACATAAATCTGAGCTCCACTGGGCATTTCAGATGAAGTTTTCATAGTGGGCGATCCACAGTTTGTAGGAACTGCCTATGTTCAGTGTGATAGAAAGATCATGAATCGCCTGTGCTCTCAGTGCAGCCTCTCGTAGGCAGGACAGGAATATTCAGTGACTATTGATGCACACCTATGTACACAAGCCTCCCTCACCTATGGTCACTCGCTACCAATGGCATAGTTAGATGGAGGTTACTCAGCAAGCCAAGAATTACCACATTCATTCAAAACTCATTCTGAAACCTGGAGAGAGATTCCAGAGCCCTGGTGGCTACAGACCGGAAAATGTTATCTAATAAACTAGGTTGTTAGGAAAAGGTATTTGACACCAGACAAGGTGACTAGCATCACTCTCTTCAGTTCAAGTCAGACTGTAGCATGGCCATTTTTTCAGAGCACAGAGAGAACGCAGCCAGCCCGCATCTCTCTGAAGACTCCTCGCCTATTCTGATACCTCCTCCTTGCGTATCTCATTCTCAGGGGCTCCAGCTCCTTGCCACATTTCCAGACAGAGTGCTCTATATACCAACCATTCTGATTTTGTCCTTTCCATGGTGTCTAATCCACATAATACAGTGCTGAAAAACATTATCATCACAATCATGCAAAATATATACAAGCTGTGACATACAATTGCAGAATACACATCGAATGTGGTTATGCTATTCATATGTGGCTAGGATACAAATTCTTTTGTGGGGAGTGGGAAGAGGAAAGAAACAGACTCCTCACACCCACTCTGCATATTTCTGTTTTACTTCTGATTTGGTGCAAATTAAATTGGTTCCAGTCACTCAGGAAATCTTTATTCAAAAATGATAAAACCAGACAAAGTGAAAAATATCGTTTTCTGTTTGCTTACCTGGAACACCATGGTGAGAGGGTTTCCTATTCGACTGGGTGACTTTTTGGTATGTTTTTTGCAGGTTTTTTGGTTTTGTTTTGGTTTTGGCAAACAAGTAGTCTTCAGTGTTTTTACAGCAGTGGCTATTACAGAAACTATGTCTCTTGCAGTTCTTATCTTGGAGGGTGGACAAAATAAACAAACTGAAAATAATACTACAATGAACAGTAAATGATGAATGGCTTACAGTACAAAAAACAGTGTAAAAAGGAAGACAAGTTTAAATATTGTTGTGTATGAAAGGGATGAAAATAATACAAGGATGAGAATAAGTAAAATGATAGGCTGGAACATCTGGGAAAGTAAATACAAAGACAAAGAGAACAGTCAATTAATGGAACGGCAAGTCCAAACTTCCAACAAAATAAATAGTGAATCGGACTATGCTTGTGGAGGAACCAAGTGTCCATCTCCCATTGACTTCAGTAGGAGTTCTGCATGGTCAAGCCCTGAAATGTCCAGTTTAACTATTGCTGTTATTTAAACAAACAATACTAATTAGTTTGCTTTGAATTTGTATAAGCCCATGCAGTGCTCTGCCTTTAAGCTAATGGGAGCTCTACAAGCTCAGAGCTATTGCTAGATCAGAAAGTGAGCATGCTAAATGCCGTTCTGTTTGATTTCATGCAATACATGTATAGTAATTGATTAGCTTTAAACTCACTGCGTCTGTGACTTTCTGATACGAGGAAACAAAAGACTAATTAGTCAGCATAGGAATAAGAGATAATAGCTTTCAGCTTCACCTGGCAACTACTTTGACTGTAAAGTAGCAGGATAGCACAAAGTAAATTAACACAGCAAGATACTTACTAAAACATTGGATAATACCATGAGCAATAGCAAGATTTGCCAACTATAGGATTGCATGATAAGATAAGGGTAGGTAATTTTCATTTTCATGGCAAAAGATCTTGAGTCAGCAAGGAATTTGCTTCCCAAAACCCCTCTGGAACATTTCTGCATAAAAATGAGCTACAGAAAAGATGCTAGTCACTGCTGCATGTAAGCATAGGCCTTCAACAAGATACAATCAGTTAAAGCAATTCCAATATTCACACTACCATGTGGCTCTGTGACTCTGTAAAGTAGATTTTCATGGTTTATTTTTCTCTGTGGTTTGTCATATTCTCTATAATTTTGGAAATGTAATCTTTCCTCCTGTTTAAAATTAATAAGATTTTCTTTTTATTCATTTAACAGGAACCCAACCACTAAGAAAACTATCATGTTCATTTATGTGCCAAAAAAAGCTGTCTGCACTGTCATGACTGGTGATGAAGGCACAACTATGGCAAATGCAGTTGCAAAGCCAGAAAGGAGTAAAATCTTCCACCTCCTAGAGCATAATTCTTTTAATTTCCAGGAGACCAGATTTATTAACTGTTCACAAACATCCCCATTGGAAGAACAAGGTTTCATACGGCCAAATGAGGATATAAAATAATTTAAGAAATTGCTATTTTTGTCCACTGTCTAGAATGAAGAATTTTCATGTGCCATACATGAAATTTGAAGCTTAATTCACTCGACAGAGCCTTTTTACCTGTAGGCCTTAATAAGTAAAAGTCTACCTGACTCACTGACAAAGGCTCATCTGCACTTCGATCATCCGAAGACTTTGGAACTTCGAGTCTGTCTATGAAAGCCTGGAGCTCTTTCCTGAAGGCCTTCATCTGTGCGTTGATCCGGTAAAGAAGCTCATGCTCACGTATTCTGCTGCCATCATCTTCCTCATCCATCAGTCCAAAGAGGTCCCCATTAGCTACATAAATTCTCGCCTCTGTTATGATGGTGCTCGTGTCAGAAATTAAGCGATCTATTGTCTTGCCCAGCCGCTCAGCTTCAGAGCGAATGTCCTTCATCTGCTGTCTGTCAGTGAAGCTTTTCTGCCAACCAGATGGTGTCGGATAAAAAGACCTTGTGGGTGTCAGGCATCGAATGTTGCGTACCTCTTCGGAGTCGCTTTCCCCACCAATGGGGCCTTCCCTTTTGCGGTGAGGGGGGCGGGAATCATCATCACTCTCTTTTTTTCCTGCATCACTTTCCGCATCACTGTCTCTGGGACTGCCACGGATCCCAAGATGAGAGGCCAAGTCATAGCGTTGCATGTTGGACATTAAGACTCTGTTCTCATACTGGAGTTGCATGACTTTGCCACTCAGCTCGTTGATCTGCATTCGTGCAGCTTTTAGCTCCTCCTGTAATGCTTCTGTCTTGGCATTATCATGGTGCCTAGAGCTCTCATGGGCACCAGACTTGTACTTGTATTTGTTCAGCTCAGCTGTTATGCGCTTGTTTTGTTCTTCCAAATCAGCTAAATTTCTCCTCAGCAATTCTGTTTCATCTTCTACTAGCTGCAAATGCTGTCGTAATTCTGACAGGGATTCACTCTGCTCTCCCAGGAGCGGGTTAGCGGTCCCTGAGAAATCATCTCCTCTTAAATCATCAAGCTCTGCTTTCAGTCCTCTATTTTCTACTTCTAATTCCACTATTTTCCTCCCAAGAATGTTAGCTTCCTCCTCCACAAGTCTGAGTCGAAGCTTGAGTTCAGCTTCTCTTGTGGTAGGTGGCCCACCTGCTTCACCTTTTGGCAAGGGACTGTCCAAATCCCCATAAAACGACCTATATTTTTGCAGCTCATGTTCAAATCTGTCTTTCTCTTTATCAATCTTAGCCATTTTCTTCCTCATCAAGGCTGCTTCTTCTTTGACAAACTGTAGCTGGCATTTCAGGTCTTCATTGTCCTCCTTAGAAAAAAGAAAAAGTAGTATTTGAAGAAACTTGATGCAAAACAGGAGACCTCCAGTGGATGGTCCTAAATTACAAGATTAACAATCACAGGTACATGCTTTAGATACTAAGAGATTTTCCTGCAATCATTTTTTCACTGATCAATAAATTAAAGAGAGGGAAATAAATTCTTAAATTTAAAAGAGGAGAAAAGACTATTTCACTTGTGACTAAAGTTTGCACAGTCCCCAAGAAATACACTGTGGTGGTGGGCGCTTGTAAAAACTCCTTATATTTTCTAGGCTTGCAACACTGTAATAGACTTTACAGTGTTCAAAAATCCTGAAGTTAGCACAAAAAGGGCCTATTATCTCATTTCACTGGTGCTCCCATTTACTTATTTTGCCTAAAATACAGAGAATGTGAAAGCTGTTGGGTTCTGTTGCAGCACCAGTGGTTCTTTAGGTGGTCCTTGACATAGTATTTTCTGACTGCAGATCTGGGGTAAGAGCTCTCCGTTTCACATCATACAGGAAAACAAAGAGCAAAGCAAACAAGCAAGCAAAGTGCAAATCTACAAATCATGTACATCATTTCCAGAGTGTCCCTGAAGCCTCCACATGACAATCCAGGCTACTGTTATTACAACATACCTCTGTTGGTGTCTGCTGTGACTTTTTTTCTGATTTTGGTAGGTCTTTGCTCCCTCTTCTTTTCAGTGATTGCTGCAACAACAACAAAATGAAATGCACTGAATATTTCTCTAAAGAGGTACATAATTCAGTCACTTTCTTAAAACATAGAAAGTCAAATGCAACTATAGAGGAATTAATTTCTTATTATCCTTGAGATACCAAATACAAAAGAGAGACAGCTGCCCAAAAATGACTCAGCAATGTTATACAAGTAAAGTATTGGTTTACTCAGTCTCTTACCTTTTTTATTCAACACATTTTAAGACTAGTGCATAATGTATGTTTAACACATGACAAGAGAGGTAAGAAAGCAGGTATCCCAAGTGGTAAATTACAGATGGGAAAGCTGAGGCAAGTAGTGAAACCCAGCTTGCCCATTTGATATTAACCCTAATGGGGCCAAGGCACTTGAAGTTGTGTCTAGCCAGACATGTAGCCTTAGCTTTTGTGGTAGGCAAGCTACATAAAACAGTGTCACTGAGATCCTGTCACCTGACTTGAGTGTACATCTACAAGCACACCTTCCTCTGCGTCCCACCCAGAGGCTTCTTGTTTTCAGTGTATTGCAGTCACACCTCTGTAGGTGTACACTGTAGGCAAACTCTGCAGACAAACTCACACATAGATCTGGTCACTAGGTTTGTTCTGTTTTCAGAACATATTCAGGTAAATACAATTTAAAACTGCTCGAACTACAAAGCCCTAGTGAGAAACAAAGCATATTAACTTAAGAACAGCACCAGGCAAACACATGTATGCACCACCATATGAGCAATCTTCTTTGGTGTCTTCTTATCTGTTATGTAGCCAAAGTGAACAGAAAAGAAACTCCTGCTTTTAGAGCAGGATGCACTGGGATTGAAGCCTACTAGCTTATCCAGCAAAAGTCTCATAATTGCTGAAAGTAGAAAGTTCGTTAGTGGGCAAGCAGTAGCAGCAGAAAACAACTGCAACCATCCCACTGTCAACACCTAATACAGATCATCAAGAAAACAGCAGGAGAGAGGAAAGTGAGTGAAAGAATATGTTAATACATAACATCCCACTTGCAGCTATTCCCAGTTTTTACGTTCCCCAGGTAAAACGAAGGCCCTGAGGCAGGGCAGTGACAGAACCAACGCCATATCTCTCCGAGATTATTCTCTGGTAGAAGGATCCTCTGTGCTGCTGAGAAACAGGTTTGCCCTGCACCTGCCAGGGGAGAATCCAGCTGTATCTAAAAGCCATCCAGTTCCATACAGTGGGAATTAAATATGTTCATTATCCTCAAGGAACACAGTACAACGGGTGAGTATGCTGTACATAACAATCCTGTGCGCTATTTGCCTGCTGGTGCCAATTGTTGTCCTTCTGCAGATGATCCCCATTACAAATACTAAGCTCGTGGACTGCTCTCTCCAAAGGAAAAGTCAACACCATAGAAATGACTCACATATGAATCTGGGCAACCACAAGAGATGATTTCTCATGAGGCTTTTTGCTATAGAGTTACACAAGAATTAAGAAAAATGACCTCAGATTCAGAATCAGAACTAAAATTCACAGATGGGTCCACCAAGAACCAGAATTAGAATTTTTATGTCTCTTGCAGAAACATTGAATGCTCTTAGTATACAAAACAATAAAAGCAATCAAAGATCATTAGCTGTGATAGCTAGATAGCTGGATAGCCATGAATCACCAGGCTTCTAAAGGAATTCAGAAAAGACATAAAAAATAGTTAATTCACATTTTCCCTTTAAATATAAAGCAAACAACTACAAACAAAATTATTCTTCTCCAGGGTCACCCATCAGTAATCCTACTGCAGAAACGGTATATGCATGTGGACTTTTTTGTGGTTTTTCTTTTTGAATTGGCAAATTTATAAAGCATTAAACTTTCAGAGGAGCAGTTCCCTCCTCTGTATTACCATTAATTATACCACTATGTATTATCACTGAAAAAACCCTTTTCAAATCAGTTAGCACTGCAAACTTCTCGCTCCAGATTCTTGCCCATACCACCCACTGATAAAATAACTAAGGAACAGTTAAACTATATATCTGCTTGACTACCTAAATCCTTTTATTCACCCTGCCGAGCTCAGCATCTCTCCAGATATAATGAGGTTCTGAAATGCTGAGTTGCGGCTTCTTGTGTACCCTACAACTTTNAAAAAAAAAAAAAAAAAAAAAAAGAGAAAGTGCAGAGAGCAAAGAGTGTTTCTCTATGTTTGACATAAAACGAAAAATCTGGTTTTTTCCTTTCCCTCTCTGTCTTTTGTGTTCCTTTTGGTAGTCAGGATAGCAACATTTTAGTTACAACAATAGTTGTGGCTATGTAATGACTAGGCATTACTTTCTATTCTGCTCTACTCGAATTACAACAAACCACCCATGGAGCTTGTATTATTCACCAATGAAATGATGGTGTTTAGCAACAAAATTTTATAGCAGAAAGCAATGAAGAAGATGCACAATTCAATTAGCAGGATGATTTGGGTAAGTGGATTAGGCCCAGCTGGAATTGGTATGATCTCTTTTCTTGTGAAAAACACCACAAGACAATTTCTGATCACTAGAGGTTAAGATCTCACTTGCACATCTCAGCTGACAGATGACATCTGCAAAATCACAGTGCCCCATAACATCCTGTTAGGGCACTGAGGCAATACTCATACTGAACAAAGAATGCCACATATCAAGCAGTGTATCCTGCTATAAATAATAAATTTTTGAGAGTTTTTTCAGAGGTACACTTCACAATTTACAGTGGCTACTCTTTCTATCATTTCTCTCACACCTTGGATTGGAACAGTAAACTAGTACAATTTTCAACATTAAACAATTTATTGCTGCTAATGAAAATAAATTCACCAAAGCAAAATGGAAAAAGGAAAAAGAAGGTCAAATAAACATATGGCAGAAACAAAAATAGCAACCCAGACTCCTGAAAGTGAATCTTCATATTATCCCTGTGACTGGACACTATTAGAACTGCCTGCATGTTGCTTGTTTTGACATACTAACAAATGTTAGACATGGCAAGTGAGTGGTTCAGCCACCTTCATGTACAAAATCTGTTTATTCAAAGATTTTTGTGTTAGATCATCTTTTAGTATAATTCATCACTTGTTGATCCTTTCCCCGTGTCACAGTGTGCCATAAAGCACACTGTAGTGCCACTAAAAGCCACCTCTGCTGTCTTCTCAACTGCAGCAAAAAAATCTGCCCCTCATATTCTAGAATAGGTTTTGAGAGTTTGTTGTGAAGGATAATTTGGGGGCTCAGATAATTTTACTTCCATATAATTTTAAAAATCATATTCAGTTCACTCTAATGATCATGAGTTAAAAAAAAAGACAAAGGTAAAGTAAGAAACATAAGACTGCTTTTGCAGTCTCTGATCAGTAATGCTTACCAGACAGCATTACGGTTTTAATAACCTTGAACCAAGTTACCCATCTGCAGGAGAAAAGAATAAGCAAAAAATGCATATAATACTGTTTCTACAATGGGGAGTTTGCTAAACTGCTCAAGTATAATGAAATATTTCAACAGCACTGGGGATAATAAGACCAGCAACTGGGTCATGTATCATTATATTGTATAATCTCTGCTTACTTCTGAAAAGACTAGGAGGTAAAGCTGGGTTTGACCTGACTATTCTAGCATTCACCATAGCCAGCACACGTGGGGCTGCATGCGTGTTTTGGCAATGCTGAGAAGTTTCCACAGTCTAGATAAGACCACAAATAATGTTTGCATTATATGCACAGCAGATCACATGCAACAGGCAATTCTGTTGTGATGTTCAGCAGCGTCAATTCTCCAGTGACCTTCACTGGAGTTTATCCAATGTCTTACTGGAGATGCTAAGCACTTCTCAAGACCAGATGGTACAATCTTTCTCTTGCCAACCCTAAACTGCAAGCCAAATGTGCGGTCCTAAGCCCTGTGATGCTCAGTGCTTCTCAGGTGTAAAAAGACCTGCAAACTACTCTGAGAGTAACACAATGCAGAAATAATAGCATCACACTCCACTGAGTATGAAAGCTGTAAAATGAACTTAAATTCTCGCTACCTGATCCTACGCTACAGTAAATATCTCAGCAATTAATAAAGAAGCCCTAAGCAAAACAGACCAAGATTTTTCAAGACGCTTAGGTTTGATTATTTCAAGCCTGATCTGGGGGTATATGATCTAAAAATCAATGTAGGCAACCACAGGAGGAATTCCTGACACATAAAGGGATTTATTGGCGCACAGAGCCCCCATAACAGCCCTTACCTCTCCTCACAGAGCAGGCTAAGGCACAGGGTGTGCAGCCTCTTGAATCTCCAGACCTGCAACCGAACCTTCTCATCTGCACACGACTGTACTGTACACAGTTATGGATAGCTGCCTCCCAACTGCTGTGACAGGTCTGCAGAGCTTTCAAAAATCAGAGCAAACCTAACAGCATCTTTACAGTCTTGAAAAGTCACTGCATATTGAACAACTTTTGGGCTGCACAAACTTGTCTCTGTCTGGCACAGAGTGTCTATGACCAGGGAAATGGAAATTTGCCCTAAGACCCTCTCTGCATTTTCCCTTCAGTCAATATGGTCGAGTAGCTCATGGAGCTGGATCAAAACAGATGCAAGACAGACTTTTTATTTAGTTTACTGCCACCAACTCTAATTCAATGTATTAGAATACATAGTAAAAACTAAATGGACACTATCCATGTTGGCAAATTGAAAATGCATATTCTCCTAAAAAAAAAAAATCTGTTTTTAAAATGTCTCCCTTATTCTGCAACTCTATCAGGCAATTTGCCAGCAACAAACTAAAGACACTGTCTTTGTCTGTCATTGGCACAAGCACGTAGAACGATACAACCCTTTACTCCTTCCACCTCACTTCAAGGGCAGGAGGAGTCCTCAGTATTTCAGTATTCTACTTGCTTGCAAAATTACGACAGGAAAGAAAAAGCAGGGGATAAGCGAAATGCAAAGAAGCACAGCACCCCTGTCCATGAAGCAAATACGAAGCACATCCCTACTAGCTCTAGCAATGCTCTCTTCATAGTAAAACCGGCATATTTGAAAACACTGCTGAAGAACAATACAAAATGAAAGCAACCTTTACTACTTCACCATGGAGAGAAAAATAGTTTTTACACAGTCTATTGAATGACTTCATACTGCAGAAGAGAAAACAGGAGCTGCCCTCCAATATTTGTATGATTTCATTTGCATCTTTTAGGATTTATTTCAGTTACTGTTTTCAGATCCTTTGCCATTATTCATTTGCCAATTAAATGAGGAAAAAAAAATGAAAGGAGAGAAAAAGATACACATCATTTGCACTTTACCTAGAGAAACCTTTTGCATTTTGAACCAAACCCACAATGCTAGAGCAAATAGTGATAACTCTGTGCTATAACTAAGTAAAAGCATTCTTTGCAATGCATGAAATGAAGCAGCACATTTATGCTTCCATTACATTTGCTTCCTTCTTTTTCTTATTTGAAAAAAATCCTGAGCAGTAGAAGATGAAAGCTACCTTTTCAAAACTCTCCATGTGGCCTGGTCAAATAGCTGGCCAAATTCTGATACTTTGCTTTCTGTGATTACACACTCCTTCATCCACCACGATATCATAAAATAGTGGAAGCAACTTCTCTGAAGAGGAAGAGGTCTCCTGCCATTTGAACCTTTCAAAAGTTGGAAGAGCTAGACATGCTTAGTTCCCCAGTGTTATCCAAGTAGGCCTCGTTATGGATGCAGAAATCACAGTCAGCTTGCACTCAGCTCCCTAATCCTGAAATGCAAAAGCAAATCTCAAAACACCATTAATATTTTGGAGTGAAAGTGCAGGAATAAGGTATTTTGTTGCATAGTGATGCTAGTTAAACCTATTTCCTAGGGCTTCCTAAGTTGCTGTTTATTTGTCAGCTCAGCTATTTGTCTTTTTTGAGAGAAGAGTGTCAGTCTTTTGGTCAGGGTTTGCACAATGCTTAGTACAATGCACTGTCCCAGTCTTTATCTGGGAGTGCCAGTAGGACAGACAGTACATCCACATAGTTCAAAATACCACCACATAATAATAGAAATAATCACAGTCTCAGACATGGATACGGCAATTATGAATTAAATGCATATAAGATTTTGCCAAATCTAAAAAGAGTTTTCTTTCTCACACCTATTATCACATGCAGAGTTTTTCAGTCTTTTTAGAAGAATACCTCAAAGAGATTCCGAAGACGTGTTCATGAGAATGGGAAAGTGTAAGCAACCAGATTAGGTTCATTGCCTTGGTTACAAAAATGAGTATATATAAACCAAAGTGTAGTTAACCGTATCCCCAAAAAAAGGTTAGTCTGGAAATGAAAAGTAATGAGAAGAAAAACAAGAATGATTCTGCACACAGTGTGCACCTCTACACTGCTCGCTGGAAATGTATACAGAAGCCAGCTCTGCAAAGTTGTGGGCTGATCACATGTGTACATTTGCATTCAAGCTCATTTCATACTGAAGAGTTATATTAAATGCACAGACAGCTCTTACAGTCCCTCACCTGGATTCACAGGGTAGGATGGCATCGAGAACAGGGTCATCTGCGTAGGTCTGTAGGCACACAGCAGAGAAAGGAGCTTTGCAGCTTGCCCTATGAGACTGTGTACCTTGGACAACAACTCCAATCAGAGTGACATCTCACCAAAAACATCAGATTTTACAGTTCATTTGAGAAGGTGCAAAAATTTAAGATGAATTCAGGTAGGAACAATTCTGAAATCTGCACTTGTTCTAGAAGCCTGAGTAGTGAGCAGAAGATTTTCTGTTAACAGAGGAAAGAAATCCATCTCTCAACATGTCAGCAATCACCACTCTGTCCTCTGACTAGAAGGAGGGGTCTTCTGTTGCTCCTCATCTCTTCTTTTGTCTGTGTTTACTTGGGAAAGTTCTATTGTAAAACTAGCTGTTTGTAAATTGGCTGAAAAATATTTTCCGTAATACAACATATGGGGAAGTTTCAAGGGTGTTTGGGAACTTAGGTTATTGAAAACAGAGGATCACGCTCTGCAGTGCTCTGAAGTTATGCCAGTGTGGTCCTGCCGCAAATTAGATCTAAGTTTTAGTCTAAGGTTTTCTGAGCATATAAAGAAGGTGCTCTGGAAAAATAAACCATGGAGGCTAGAAGCTAAAATGGAAGGAAGACATTTTAGCAGTTTGGACATCCCCACACTTACCTTTCTCACTCTGATACCAGTTTGCTTTCCCATAAGCCTGCACCCAGTGCTTTTCCTGGTATTTCGACCATGCAAAGACGGAGATGAGGGGAAGGAGAATATTGCAGCGCTGGTTAAAGCAGAGTCTCCAGCGGCTTCACAGACTACAAAAGGCTCAGAAGACCTGTGACTGATCCCCATGCCTCATCCTCTTAAATGATGACTCTTCTCCCTAAATGAAACTTGTGCAGGTTCTTAAGGGCAGTGCTTATTCCCAGCATGGGAAGGGGCTGTGGCTTTTAGACTGACTTCAAACCTTCATTGACTTAAAACTGTTATTTAAAGGTTTGCTTTGCTAGAAATGTGAAAATCTCATTCTGAAATGAAGTTTGAAAATCTTCAGTTCATTATAAATATTTGATCACTGGGATGCATTTTTAACTAGCTATCATGAACAAACATCTGACTCTTCAGCATTTATCATAAATGTCACTGAACCAGCAAATCACCTGCAAATTAATGCCACAGCAGTCCTACTGGGGTTACACAAGAATCAATTCTTGGTCCTACACTAATTAACATTTTTTGCAGCTGCCTAGAAAAAAAATAAAATAATATTGGATAAAGGCTGCAGATAAATTAAAGGTCAGAGAAATGTTAAATACTGAAAAGGATGGTCACTGATACAAACCTCGGTGCAGTCAAATAATATCTGTTTTAATACATGTAAATATGAAGATACACATGTACAAACAAGGAGTGAAAGCTATGCTAAGACAATTGGAAAACAGCCTAAAGAATAGAGAAGGTCTTCTGAAAAGCCACATCTCTGAAAAAGACTACAGGGTCATAAAGGATAATCAGCTGAAATAATGTCCATATATAATTTCGTGACCAAAAGGCTTAATTTAGTCCTACGATGCAGATGTCAAAACCAAGGCTCACTGTGCAATAACTAGAAAGGGATGTGCCTCCCCACAAAGCCAAACCACCCTCAGACAAGTGGAATGAATCACTTCCAAGTAATGCCCATCTTTCTCCTTTGAGGGATGCCAAATTCCTAACTTAGGTTAAACGCTTAATTTTTAGATGCTGATTAAAAAAAAAAAAACCACCACCAAAGCATTGATGCTGGACTCTTGAATTTAGCATGTTAGTAAGAACATATGTTTCCCAGCTGGTAACTAGCTTTCAGCAAATTCAGATGAGAAGGAAGGTGGAAAGCTTTAACTGTTCCTGGGACAGTTCAGGCAGACTTGTGGTAGACTGTTCTCAGCTGTCAGTTTTTAACGCAGACCAGCATTCTTTTCTGAAGAGTAGGCACCAGTTTAAATAAAATAGCTAGGGGTACTTTATGACCCATGTTATTGAGGAAGCCAGACTGGTTGATCATATTATACAGTTCTGGCCTCATAATTTCTGAATGCATGACCCAAGTTTGGGAACTCAGCAGCAATACTCCTAGAAGCACACCACAAGGAAAATGAACCTTTGAGTGTATCTATGTGTACCATCAAGGCAATGTTCCAGTTCAAAACTCCTTCTGGGGCACTGTCACTGGTGCTTCTAATTAATCATTTAATCAAAGATCTAAACTGTTAGCATCTGTAGAAATTAAAATAATTCAGCCAAGCCTGTAATATAAAACACTCTTGGTAATTAGGCCAGTTGGATGTCATCACCAGTCATGCTTTACAGGGATGTAGAAGCCTCTCATTACACACAACACTGATAGAAACAGATGCATGGCAAATACCTTCTAAGTGCAAGTATACATCTGTGACCTAAGCAAAGAGCTTGGTTATTACCTTAACCTGGATTCATTGCTGAGATAGCCAAAGTCAATTAACACAATCACACAACTAGGATCAGAGAAAGCAAAATAGAATTGATACCCAAAGGTCTCATTCTACACATCTCGATATATGCTATTGTCAATACTAGCCATGGGAGAAAAAAAAATCACATAATATGTCAAAACATCTCAGCAGAAACAAACACTTCAGAAAAGCACACCTGCACATCTGAAAGGTTAATTCACTGCCCGTTACTTCAAAATGAGAAATGCAGTGCTAGGAACTCTTAACTATGGAGCGTTATCAAAACCTGAATCTGCTAAAATGCCAGGGGGTTGCATTTCTTGATATTATGAACATTGTGGTAAGTGAAAAATGTAAGGAACGAACATCAAAAGCCTGATGTTCTTGTTCCTGGCTAGTATTGATTTCACACGATTCAGGAGAGCAGCTGGGCTGATCCCAGAGCTCAGCACACCCTGTAGCTGGGGGTTCTCCCTGTCAAGTGACTCATCCCTATTTAATACGCAGTGACATACACCATGGAATATGGCTATAAATGCGTGCAAATGAGAGGGTCTAAAAGAAGAAGGTGGCTCAAAACATGTCATTCTGCTCTCCGGAGTGTAGTACTTACAGGGCAGTTCAGAGGTAGAGCACAACTAGCACGCTAGTAGTCAATGAATAATCAGCTGGCTGCCTTGCACAATCACATACAGTCTCTACTCCTGTCCAGCCCAGACACAGAAGCCATTTGTTGGGTAGTGTTAGCCACCACTGTACTGTGTGTAAGACTTTCTTTGTTGTACTTTGTTCTTTGTACATCACTCCCCTTACTACATGTGAGGTATCTGCCTGATGGAAGGTTTAGTACTTTGCACACAGACACACATGGGTGTACAGCTGTATTGCACAGAACACAATTAGTTGCACAAAACACCGTGCATATCAGTGCAGCAGTAAAAATGCCCTGCTTGATAGCACGTATATTCCTCTGACCTGTTCACTTGCTGTATTTTGCCTGAGAAGAAAGACAGTTTGGACAGACCCTGAACTCCCCCTGTTTAACAGAAGTAACCTGGAAACCATTTCCTTTCTCCCCTTCCAGAAGTGACCTTTTCTAACCCCTGTATGCTCTGCTGCAAAATGAGAGATTAGATTCTGCTTGTTATTAACAAGTACAGACCACAGAGTTGAGAAAAATCACAGACCAGTTGAGGCTGAAAGGGACCTCTGGAGATCTAGTCCAGTCCCCCTGCTCAGAGCAGTCAACTAAAGCAGGCTTCCCAGGGCCATGTCCTGGGGTGTTCTTGAAGATCTCCAAGGACGGAGACTCCCTCCTCTACAGACAATGTATTCAGTGTTTGACCACCTTCATAAAAAAGTTTGTTCTTGTCCTGTCACTGGACACCACTGAAAAAAGTTTGACTCCTTCTTTACACCCTCCTATCAGGTATTTTTACACACTGATAAGATTCACCATCACCCCATACAGCCCCCTACTCTTCTCCTGTCAGGGCCCTGAGGCACTGAAGACCCTGCGGGTCTTCCCCACACACCCTGCCCATGGGCCCAGGAGCCCCATTTCAGCTCATCCCAGGGGGCTGCAGGTCCCACTTGAGCTATGTGAGAGGAGTACTGGTCTCCAGTTCACCACAGCTGTTCCTGTGCCCAGCCATGGGCCCTGTTGATCCACCTGTAGATTGGCTTCCCGGCTTCCCTCAGACCTGCCTCATCACCACGAACCTGCCTGGTAACCTGGACGCTTGTTTGAACCTGGCCATGATGTCTGGCCATCCCCCAGAACTGCCCACCCCGCAGGGAGCAGCCAGCCCTTGCTGCTCCCCAGCATCTCCAGACTGAACAGTCCCAGCTCTCTCAGCCCCTGCTCATTTGACACATGCTCCAATCCCTTAATCATCTTCACAGCCCTTGCTCCAGTATGTCCATGTGTCTCTTGTACTGAGGAGCCCAGCACTGGGCCCAGCACTCCAGGTGTGGCATTCAGCAGTGCTGAGCAGAGGGAAGGATCACCCCCTTGACCTGCTGGCCTCATCCAGGTCGGTAATGAAGATGTTGAACATCCTTGGCCAAGTGTTGAGCCCTGGAGTCCTGCCAGAGGGCTGAGTATGTTAATAGGATGGGGCTCTGAGCAACCTGATCGCGTTGAAGATGTCCCTGCTCACTGCAGGGGGGTTGGACTAGATGACCTGTAAAGGTTCTTCCAACTCAAACCATTCTATGATTCTGTGATTACCATGATGAGCTTCACCTGGGGCTTCCACCCACAGCCCTGCCCATGGGCCCAGGAGCTCCACCTAACCTCAGATCTGGACCTCGAGTCCATGCCTGAACTATGTTTTAGCTGTATCCAGCTCTGTCATAGGTGTGCATGGCCAGAGACCCTCTTGATCTTACCCTCATCTATGGCCTGACTTCCTGGCTTGACCTTGCACTTGCCTCATCACTTGCCTCATGATAACTAAGCCTGTGGATTGACTTCCCAGCTTAATCTCAGACCTGCCTTGTCACCACAAACCCATTGGATGATCTGGACTCTTGGTTGATCCCAGCTGCTGTCCCCAGGCTTTTTCTGGTCACTTTGCTCAGGTACTGTTGAACTGGGCCCTGGCTGGTGGGGCCCCTACCCTACAGGCTATGTTACTGTGCCTGGCTCCTGGCTCCCAGTCCCTCAGAGCGGCTGGCCCTTGCAGTTCCCTGACAGGTACGCCACTAGTCACCAGACTCCAGATGGACTTTGTGCTGCTGATCACAACTTTTTGAGCCTGGTAGTTCATCAGTCAGTTTTCAGTCAACCTCACTGTCCAATTATTTAGCCCATACTTCCTCAGCTTGTCTAGGAGAATGGTATGAACAAGGTTCCCTGCATCATTCACCAGTGTGCACACATTTTCTCTCATCTTCATTTTGCTGCTGATATACCTGTAGAAGTCCTTCTTGTTGCCCTTTCATGTCCCCCCCTAGATTCAGCTCCAGGTGGGTTTTGGCTTTTCTAACCCCATTCCTGTATGTTCTGACAGTGTCTCTACATTCCTTTAGGAACACCTTCACTTGATTTCCTGCACACTGGGATGGACCATTCAAAAATTCACAATGCTACAACCAATAGCCTCACCACACTGCATAATCTTTTATTTTTAAGTGCACTGGAGACAAACAAAAGAGACATTATAAGCATTTGCAACAAAACATTAAGTTGGGTTGCCTTTTTTTTTTTTTTTTTTTTTTGGAAAAAAAAAAAAAGATTACTTAGGCAACAACTTTGAAAGAAAAGGACCGAGATTTACAGCCCAATCAAAAGCCCAGAGTATCACACCACATCTTTTGCATCCTACTATGTGTCATTAGGATACTAGTTATCAAACAGTATCATCTCTCCTTCAGGAACTACTTACTAATCATATATAGCAGCACATGAAGAAGCTATACTTGGTTCAGTTGGCTTTTCTGATGCTGCAAATACTGGGTACTTTATTCTAGCCACCTAAGTTCTCAGAACCATCATTCTGAAAAAGTAATGAGTAATCCATTGAACAGTAAATTTCTGTGATAGTTTTGTTGCATATGGCTCTGTTGTCTGTGTTCCCATTTGAGGTCTTGCCAGTCTCTTTCACCTGTTTTTACTCTGGAAACTGCACTGAGGTTACTCCCTGAGGGCCCATGACATGCTCCAGAACAGCCATCTGTACTAAGATGTTTCTGCAGCAGAGTCAAGCCGAACACAGGACAGTGCTTACCTCCACAGTGCTACTTTCTGCTTACTCTCCTAAAGCCAGGACAAACTACCTAGGGCTGTGAGACTCTGCCACCAAAGAGCCATGAGGAACACAGGCACCTGAAAGATGCACTGGAAAATTCTGTGTGCAAAATAACAAGTAAATCTACCAGGTTACAGAGTGTCCTGGTTTTTTAACTGTAGACTTGCTAGCAGCACCAGAGAATGTAAACACAGAAAATTGTTTCATGTGGGGTTGCTGAAGAGCTCAATTTAAGACTATGAGAAAGACAGCCCTGAGGCCAGCAGTGAGTACATGCACTGAAGAGAACCAAAGCTATGGTAATTTTTCTTTCAATCTGAAACAAGCTCAGCTTTGACCTGTATCAGCACCTTGCAAATGGTCTGTTTTCCCAGATGTTTCTCTAAAGGGACTGGTGCACTTAAGCAGTAGGCTGAACACAGTGGTATAAGGGGCAGAAATCATGTATTACTATTATTCATCAAAGCCTTAGTGAGACTTCCAGGAAGATTATGACATTTGGTGTATATTGATTCCTTATGAAAACATGTATCTAGTCTGGTTTAGCACTCAGAAAATGTCTCTGTTCTGCCTCCATAAAGCCTTCCAGCTGATAGAAAGCAATTTTGCAGTGTCATCTCGATTTCCTCTAAATCTGGAGAATCCTGGCCTACCTATGTACACCCATTCATGCTTTTGTAGCAGTACAAAGAGGTCAAGTTTGCCCTCTCTATCACGCAGTATCTTTATTCAAGAAGCTAAGCAAATCACACGCAGTGTCTTACAAAAAAATTCCAGACCTGCCAAAAATGACAAAATGGGCATAAATAAAATGATAGTTGGAATTTAAAAAGCATAATATATTATTAAAAAAACTTAAGCAAAACAACCACAGAAGAACCAGTGAGGATTATATACTGTCTATGGATACAACTATGGATACAACTGTGAAAGGTATCATGACAGCTATCAAAAAGCCAGCTATACAAGGGGGCTCATTTTTACACTTTTAAGTTACCTGGCAACTTCTTTCATTTGAGCGATCGAGTTGGTACTTCTATGTCTAAATTACGTATATGGACACTTGAATGTCCATTTGAGGAAAGAAATACTGAAAGTGGGAAGCGCAAAAATAAAAACTTGTCTTCTGTGATTGAGGACCATTACGCAGTCCTAAAAACTTTGTCTTTTCCTAGAAAATAAGGAAACTTCTCAGGCTTACAAATATCACAGTGCCAACAAATGATTAGATGACTGAATATAAACGAAGCAATACTGGATCTCCCAAATTTTCCTCCATTTGTTCATGCAGTATCATACTTTGAGGACCTTACTGAAGTCAGTAGCAAGATGGCCTACTTTGGCAATGAGATATAAAAGGCTTTCTTTCTCCTTTAGATCTCAAGGAAGTCATACCCTAAAGTCTGTAGCAAGAGAGATAACTCTTTTCCAGCCTTCCCCACTGTCAGTTCATGCTTACAAATGATTTCCTCTGGTAACCAGTTACCATCCACTACCTGAGCCACAGTTCCTGTACTGTCCATTACTCCCACAGACAGCTGGGCATGACAGTTGTGTTGGCTTTGTCACTGCTGGTGATTGCCCCTTGCCAGTAATTCTCTGCAGCAGGAATTCACATGGCAGCAATGGACTGGACTTGCTGTTCTGTGTCTCATTTGCCACCTCATCTGGCTCCAAGCCAAGTCAGAGACCCTTTGCCTAGTTTTTACACTAGTAAATTAAATGGTCAGGGACCGTTCTCAGGACCTGATGCCAACTGGCATGCCACAATTCAGACTCCTTTCAGCTAAAATGACAATACAGCTAAACTTCCCTACAGCTTCCTTCCAAACAAGCAGGACCACATCCAAATTGCCAATCAGGAACAAGCTCTGACCCAGGCTAGACCCCAAATCATGCCCAAGCACTGAAGCAGTGGTAGCTGATCCAGGCCAAAACCATCCGATGGTTGCACTAGCAATCTCTTGTCACTGTGTGGGCTCTTCCTGAGCCTGAGTTACTTTACAAATACAGTTTTTGACTAATGGAAGCAATTCTGTAGCAAAGAACAACTTTGAGAAGAATGATCCAAGCAAAAAAAAGGGTCTCAGGTGCTGACTTGAGACCAGGATGTAGGGACTTATATCCTTTCTCTAAACCATAGTTTCTATGTGTTTGGAAGCTCAGCTCTTATTCTTTGCCTCTGTTCTGGTTACGTTTTTTTTTTTTAAGATGGTCATTACTTCTTTTTTTTTTTTTTTTTTTTTTTTAAAATAGAGCTTACTGCAAAGAGACTCTAATTTCACCTGAAGACTGTATGTAGTATCAATAACAACTTTGACAAGAGAACTTGCAAATCTAAGGCTGCTGATATCCATCACAGAAGGGAGGGAAAACAAGGTAACATTCTGTCACAAGGAAGGAACTCCCATGCCCCCATCAAACCAGAAAAGCAGCATTATGTTTACAGATTAAAAATAATTGATCAAACTTAACTTTATTTTGTGATGGCTAAATTCTTTTCTGTTTTAAACATATTCCAAAAGATACACTCTTTTTCACTACAGTTGCCACTCCTTCATTATTGCTCCCCCATTAGCAAGCAATCCTGCCACTCCTTTTACACAGCCTTGCAAATTTTCAGACAATTCAATAGGAATCCACAAAGCAGCACACCAGCTTCAATGACTCTGAAAAAAAAACCCTCAAGGCATCTTTACTCACAAAACCTCGTCACAATAAGATATTTTTTGAGTTTTATTCTTTTGAAATCATTCACTATTTATTACACATGTTTTAGAGCTATATTATTATTATTGACCATTAGGCTGTTTATTTTCAATTTTGATAAACTGTCTTGAAGCAAATGGCTCATGTGAACTCCTGATGGCTGATACATAATTAAAACGTAATTTTAAGAGGTATAAGTGTAAACGACTTCTCAAACACACATAATTTTTTCCTGTTTATGGCAGGACATTTTCAGAGAATTACTACAACAGGTTTTGTAACAGAAATTAATTTCATTCTCCATTATGAATCTTTTCTCAAAGAACTAAACTGAAGCAAACTCCGCTTATCCTGCTCACTGTGAAATCGTAGTGTGCTCTGAGCAAATATGTCAGAGTCACACCCTCACAGACGATGAATAGCATCCCTGCTGAGTACTGTTTTTAAAGGAACAAAATAATTTGGGCATGATAACAAAGGTAACAGCTTCACATAAGCAAGTCTGACAGAAGTAACTGTGAGTTCTGCATCTGCAGGGACGTGGCACTTAGAGAATCACTGAGCTGCGCTTGAAGACAGAGGACTTTTTTGCTTTTTCCTATATAAACTCAGGCAGAGACTTGTTTCCCATCTCTTTTTTAAAAACCCTCCTCATTATCCTGTTTTTCTTTTCATCAAAGCAAATTGAATTTTCATGAGGCAACAAACTGAGATTTCAGCTCAAGGAAACCCTCTGCTTAAAGGTACTTTTAGTAGAAGTGTCACTGGTAGACGTGGTATTTGGGTCCTCCAAAAGACCCAGGAAGGAACTGCGCTTGTGAAAGGTTTATTAAACCCTCCCCTGCTGCCATCTGGTGCCAGGAGCAAGTAAATTACTGTAACTCTTCAAAGAGTACTGCTTACTACACTGATCCTGTGAAGCTAATCAGCTACATCAGCAGGTGTACTACCATCTCACCTTGTCCTTACACCCTCCATTACCAGCTCAAACTGAAATGAGGCTCAAACTCTGAAGAGAAATGAAAACATGAGGTGCAATTAGGACGTGCTTGGGAAACAGTGTGATGCAGGCAGCTCAAACTTTCCCTTTCAAAGCAGCACTACCAAGTATCCATCTCCAGCGACTTGTATGCATGCAGCATGGGAAACAAACAAAAGCTAGAAATCCATCCACAGCTACAGAGCTGTGATCTCACTGGGATCACAGAGACATGACGGGATAGCTCACATGCCTGGAGAGCAGCCATGGATCGATACAAACTCTAAAGGTGAGGAAGAAGGGTTGTGCTCTACCCAAAAGAGCAGTTCAACTACATGTAGCATTGCCGTGTAATGGGTGATGGGCCAACTGCGAGCTATGGGTAAGAACTGGAGGACAGAGAAGCATGGGTGGCATCATTTGGGGTGTCTTCTACAGACCATCTGATGCATAAGAGGAAATAGGTGAAGCATTTTTCAGACAACTAGAAGAAGTCACATGATTTCTGCAATGGATTGAAGACAGTTTGTGCCCCAGGCGATAAACAAAGCTGTGGGAATCATTTTCATGGACCTCTTGCAAATAAGGAAGCATTGGTCAGGGGTTTGATGGCCAATGGGTAGCACTGGCAGCCCCAGCTGTGAGATGGTGAAGTTTAAGGTCCTGAGAGAAGAGACCAAGACAAATAGTGGACGAGAAAGTTTCAATTCTGAAAGCATCCAAAAATGTAATGCTGCTGTTGGATATGGTTGCCTTGCCTATTGGAAATGCTGCAAACCACCACCCATTATGAGATGTGTTTCTGGTTCCTTACAACCACACCACATTTTAGATGTTGCAGATTTTCCATGCCAAGGATCTGTGTCAGAATAACTTATCAACATTGTAAATATTTTGGAAAATTTCAGCAAAATTATTCAGCTCTTTCCAAGAAGATAATATTCTGGTTTGCTCATATTAAATTATTCTAGCAAATGTGCTTTTGAGAAGTTCCAGTATGCCTGTGCTTTGGAACATTTTTGTGTCTGTATATAATATATACCTCCTACTTTTCTAATTCATCCAAATCATGACTGGCCAAACAGTAACCTTTCAGAAATCTTCCATTCCTATACATTATCAGGTAATTATTTCTTGGAGTTTACCAGTTTAAGTTGCTGAAAACTCTGTATTTACAAACTAGCACAAGCTCTCCCACCCCAGCTATCAATCTGCACATTTTCTCCAGCTGACAGATTATGTTCCAAATCCAGGCCAGAAGGCAAAGCCTAACTAGTCCTGCAGTTGTTGCCCCATGCAGGCCTAGATAAAGCTGAAGCTAGGCATTAGAACCAGAAACCTTTCCTCCAGTGCTCACAGTGATATAGTTGCTGTTTCCTAGCACAGTGAGTGATCCTCCACTGCTCTTGGTCCAAATGCAAAAGTGAAGAGCTAAGGCTTGGAAACAAGGAAAGGAACACAACAAACCAAGGAAGGTGACAGATATATATGAGGGGGTGATAGAATCATGGGAAAAGGACAAATTTCAAAGAAAAGAGAGGATGTAACTAAGAAATGGGGATAATATACTTGGAGTAGAATAAGAGGAAAATGAACTGGAAAAGACTTGGAATCCAGAGAGATTGGACACTCATGAATAGTTGGAAGGATGCAGTGAAGGAAGGAATGGGAGGGAGAAGGACAAGCCTGGGACTTAGGAACCAGAAGACAGTGAAATAGCCACTATGAAAAGAAAGAAGAAAAAGAAAAAAAGAAAAAGAAAAAAGAAAAAAGAAAAAAGAAAAAAGAAAAAAGAAAAAAGAAAAAAGAAAAAAGAAAAAAGAAAAAAGAAAAAAGAAAAAAAGATAAAGGAAAAAGGAAAAAGGAAAAAGGAAAAAGGAAAAAGACACAGAATCAAGACACAGAGAGAGAACCTGGAGAATGTGAGACTTTGTGAGCTATAGGAGAAAGACTGGAAATATGTCATTGTGGTTAAATGGCAGGAGAAGGGGCTCAGAGAGAGAAAGGGCCGTGAGAAAGGAGGGACACTGGATTTTTATCAGAGACATAGTGGACAAGCTGATGTTGGTGATCAAGGGGACTGGAACAGGATCATCCCTTATCAGTTGTTTTCACAGGTCTCCAGTTTTTGGTTAGGGGGCAGTATTTTGGGTTTTGTTGGGGTTTTTTTTTACAGCAGGTTTTTTTGTGAAATTTCCAGCCACCCTCCTGATTTCTGTGCAGCCTGAGCACTCGGAGATTTATGGAGAGCTAATCTGTGCATAAACAGGGCAGGTAAAGGTTGCAAGAGTAAGCAGGAAAGTGTAATTACTTTCCTGTGGTCCCACAGCAGGTTAGTATCCAAATCAAGAACAGAATTCAGATTCCTCCTCCCAGCTCCAGTGCCCGGTTCCCCAGACCCTGCTGCCCCCTTCCATTTCCATGCAACGTGCAAAACAGACTAACTGACAAGACAGTCACCACTCCTCCAAAACACAGATCCATGCAGGGAGGCATAAAGTCCTCTGCCTGCAGTCTGAGCTGACAGGACAAAAGAAACCTCTAGTTCACATGCTGTGTAGCCATGGTTATCGCAAGAAAATGGTAGCTCAACAACATCACCCTAATGTGGCTGTAAGAACTGAGCTGTCTTGCCTCTGCCCAGCTTGGAGCACTACCACAGAAATCTATTTCTACCCAGAAAGACATATGTCTCTGAAAAACACTGTGCCTCTTGCAATTACATTTCTGCATTGCAATGAGGATTTGTAAAGCCCAGGATCCAGTACATCTGTCATACTTTCCCCCTACTTCATTTGTCTCACAACAAACCATCCAAAGCATGGCTAAGTGGGCATTTTCTACATAGCTATAGCAAATGAATGAATTCTTAGTTCATACTACCATCACGAAAAGCTCTACAAGAGTTAGCTAGGTTTTAACAAACGGTTACCATCAAATTAATGAACATTAATTAATTAACAACTCATTAGCATTTTTTTTTATATCTGAAAAAGTTAAATCTAGCTACATTTGGTTTCTCTTCTAGGAAGCAATTTCTCTAGTTTGTTTTCAACAATTCAGCATTACAATTAATAAATAATATAATAATAACAAATCATAAAGAGGAAATCAGCAGCAGTTGCTACCAATAAATTCTGAGAACTGTCAATGCAGATTAAAAACCTTGTGTTTCCATGTGGATGTATGCAGGAATAACACTAAATGAAATATCTGCAGGTTGGGGGATTAAAAGTAAAAGTAACTGATACAAAATGTATGCTTTGCTGGAACACCTTCCAAATCCTGGATGCTTGCAAGCTTCTGCTGCCATCAACAAAAAATTCCATTTGTCATGGAATATATCGTAATTATTTTTTTCAAAAGCTCCAAGCCAAGAAAGTAAACAGAAACTATCTCTCTATATTAATGGACAAATACATCCACAAGTCGATATTCACCCAAATGTTCACTGGAGAACTCTAGATTTGTCTCTACACAAACACATCTGCTAGCATTTATCTTTTATACATGTTTCCAGTCAAGTCTACCATGCTTTTTAAAACAACACAGAATCCACACAGAGAGAACTTTGGCTTTGGTCCTGCTCTAGAGACTACCTAACAAAAAATTATGCTTCTTCCTCCAACATTTTCTATTAAGTCTTTTAACCACTCTCTGCTATCTCACACTGTTCATTATAAAAGCAGAACAAATTTCCCATGGCGATTATACATAAATAGATTTTAGGAAGAATGGGAAGGTTTGTGTTTTTGCAGTACATTTGATGACATAAAAGTACAGAAATCAGTCATTACATCCTCTGAGCACTGTTATTATGCTGTAAAATAAAAATGCTTCATTGTCTTTGGAGATTAACTCTCTCATTAATTCTAAACTCAATAAAGTGAAGATCACAATCCAGACAAAAGGTCTTGAATCTGCATTCTTATTTATGCTGTGTCGAACTTCCTTAAGCAGGAGATTGCATTTGTTATAATGGCTGTACTGAAACAAGAAAGGGTTGTAAACCCATGAAACTGGAGGAAATAGCTCACAAGCAAACAGAAAATTAACATTACGACTATCTGACAATGACATTTAAGATGCATGAAACCTCCAATTGCCAAAGAAGAAGAAAAGGTTATTTGTCACAGAAAAATTCTGATGCACTACAGACTGCTTTGGGTGGTTTTCATGGTTGTTTCATGTTAACATTTTCACAGCTTCTTCACAGATCCTAAATTTCAAATCTTTAAGAATTAGTATTCTTCACCAGCATCCTTCCATTGGTCCTCCAAGTCATGGCACGCTTGCAAAGTGCATAATAATTTGGCTTCACTTCAAACTTGCTTTTCTCTGACTTGCACCACCTCAACCATCCTCCAACTTCCCCCATGCTGTACTGAAAGTCCTAGCCTGAAAAGCAGCCTTCTCCTACTGAAAGGGACTCAGCAGCCTGTTTGAAACACATAAATGAAAACTCCTGCCTCATTATGATGACACATATAATGACTTGGCATAGCAGTTCTCCTCTCCAGTTCAGTATCAGGATGTATTTCTGACTCATTGTCCACTCCACCTCTGCTCTGGTATGAAGTCTTACAGCATTTTTCCATTCTGGCTCAGTGCCCCCATTCTGTACCAATGGGAATCATCCATCTGTTTCAGCTTCATGAAAATAGTGTTGTGTAGAAGAGACCCTAGCTTAAAGGTGACACTTTCTTCTGGAGTCTCAAGTATCATTCCATTGACAGCAACCGCAAAGATGGAAAGGGGCAAACACCTAAGCTAAAGAAAGAAGTGGAGAGCAGTATGAAAGCAGCAGAACCATAGCTCAGTACAGTGGGCCAGAGGGAAGGAGAAAGGAGGAGATAAGGAGAAAGTGACTACTGATGACAGATGCAAAGAATCCTATTTATTGGGTTAATTTCCTGCAGGTACATAGCTCCCAAAGAGTGTAAGCTATTAAATTGCCACTACACTTCATTGGAATCTGAAGATCCATAAGAAGAAGCAAGACAAAAGAAGCTTACTGTAGTACAACCTGTCACAGGGCAGGAGGAAAGGATCCAGAAATGGGAATCTACAAGAAAGTAGAGTCTGAAAGGACAAGAATAACGGAAAATTTGGAGTAAAGCCAAGCTTAACAACAAATTGTAAGGGTAATTACAGAAAGATCATGCTCTCATAAAGCAGATGGTCCCAGAAACGGCATTTTATTTGATGGCAGAAACTAGAGTGAAAACAGAAGAAAGTCTCAGGAAGAGGAGAGGGAAGCTGAATAAGGCTCAGATTTCATGCCCGTTTCAAATCTCCAATTATCTGGAAAAGCAGTAGAAGGTGGAAAAAACCACCTGTTTATCCTCTACTAACACATTTGAAACTCAGTTCCTGTAAAGAAAACATGAATATTTTTAATACTACATCATTTAGAGTACAAGCCTGCAGTTCCTAAAAATACTAAAACAACTACCATACAACTGAAAATTTCCTGCCTTCCGTAACAACTGAAATACATCTCTTCTGCTTCATACAAGATCAAAGTAGGCATTGGCATTCCTGCTAGGAAATATTAGTAAAAGTGAAAATCAGTATCATTCATTGAACTTTAAACACTGAACTAGAGAGCTGTTTCTAAGACCTGTTTTGAGAAGTCATTCTTAGTCAACAGTTTCTCTTTTTACTGCATGCTTTGTTGTCTCTGTCGGCCAGGCTATTGCTGCTGTAATACAATTTTCTGCTTACTTAACTGCACAGTATCTTGCATATATATAATGGCAAATGGAGTAATTCTGAAGATGAATTAGTTATAATGTAAAATTATGCTTAGACTGAAAGGCCAGGTAGAGTCTCTCACTCTCCAATACTCCCAAAAAAGCACAAGTGAGCAAGATGGGGAGGTGGCTAATCCCAGTCTCAGCGTGCCTGCTAGTCACTAGCAGCAGTTAACAAGGGAAAAACACTGGTCTTTGTAAAAACCCATGGGGAGCATCATCTGCAAAGTTAGATGTCTCTGGCTCCGTTCAGCACTCTTTCTGCATGTATCTTAATGTAAGTACAACGTCTCAACGCCTCAGAACTCTGTTACCATCGGTTCTGCATTTTCCTCCTTGTACAGGAAAAAAAAAGCCCCAGTGTGGCTTCTGTTTCACCTAGGAAACACCAAATATTTTAGTTTGTTCTCAGCTTCCCAATCACCAAGCTGTACTTCAGCACTCTTGGCAACTTTCAACTTTTGCCTGACACATTTAGTGCCCCCAAAACAAGTTATAGGAAGAAAACCAGTTAGTTCAGCAATAAGACTTTGATAAATTCAAATACTTTATGTAGCAATAAATAGCAACACTAACCTCCTTCATTTTTTCCAGTTCATTCTGTAGCGCTTGTTTGGCAATTTCAACTTCTATAAGCTGCTGTCTTAATTTTTCATTTTCATCTTCTGTTACAGTACGTTTTTCTTCTACATTTTCTAACTCATGGTGAAGTCTCACTGATACATCCTTTGCGACCTAAATGAAATGAATGATATTTCAAAAGAAAGATTAAAAAAAAAGAATTACTGCTGCAGTGCTTAGTGCCTAAGCAACCATTTACAGGTTAATTCTGGATGTTTTAATGGAAGCGGTATGAAAGGAAACACGTAGGCAAGGACATCTACAGACAGAATTCTAAATGATTCCAAATTCAAGCTGATTCCTACCAAAAAATGGTATACTATTCCTACAAACTTCACTGGAAACCACACTAGACACTAAACTGCAACTCCTTCTTAGGTTCTTTTATGTCAACAGTAAAACAGGACCTTCATTATTCCTGGAGACAGTGCAACATCTATTTTCCCTCAACCACTGCTAGCTTATGTTTTTCAATGCACTAAGGCATATGCCCTTCAAATACTCAACATGCAGAACATGTAAAAGCAGGGCCCACCTTCTCCAGGCCTACCCTACCCGTGCCTTGTACAGGACCACAGACAGACTCGTCTTTATTTCGACCCTGCTAGTTTCTCTCTCCTTCATGGACAGTTAATCTAAATGTCTGGTATTTACTACTAGTGGTTAATTTAAAGAGCAAAATATGAACAAACAATGTTTTTACTGACCTTGTGTTCACCCAAATGATGTCCAATATTTTAAATGAAAAGGAACACTAAGGTTTTTGCTTTTTTCTTTTATTTTTAATGCATTTTCACAGGAATAGAGTTAAAAGGCACACGCCAAGATCTAATTCCTCTTCTTCATGTAAAGTAATGAGAATTTTGCCATTCAAGCCACTTGCATTGTATTTTGTGAAACCACCAGAAACTATAATCATGCACCAAAAATATTTAAATATACACCAATCACTGTTACGAAGGCGATTTAGACACATAGTTTGAAAAGCCTAATTTCCTGCTTTTTTAGAACATTGGAAAGTATAATTAAACCTTCTTAACACTAGCTACAGGAGCTCAGAGACCTATCCTTTATAGCTTTCACTAGAACGATCTTTATGTTTGTATGTCAAAGAACTCTCTTTGACATACTAAAACTCTAAAGAAAAAAATAATAATTGCAAGCAAGCAGTCTAGAAGAATCCAATCTATCAGAAAACAGCAGCAGCTAGTGACTCAGCCTCCCCTGACAAGAAACCCAGTGTGTGTGAATTACTGATACAACACTGCAGTGTAGCACAAGATCATTCAATAACCTCCCCCACTGCATGCACACTCAAGACACATAATGCCCAACAGAAAGAGAGAGTGGAGAGGAATTTCAATTATAACCATACTCCAAAGAGACTGCAGGATGAGCTGAGAATCACACCACAGGGCTATATCTTGATGTCTTTTCCTACACTCGGTATTAAACTCCACATCTGGTTGCCCAATCAAAGCAAACGGGAAATCAAAGGGGACATTTTAAACAGCATCCTGTCAGAATCCGTCTTCGGTCCATAGATACAGTCTGTATTGGTAAATACAACCAAATAACAAAAATCATTACTGGTAGTGATTTTTTCACACAAAATTTGCTGGAGTAACAATTAATGCAGGGAAATCCTACAGAGCATTCTAGATCGCATGGGAAATGGGGCTCGCTTATGCAATATGCATTTTCGTACAGCTATATGCAAGACTGTATCTCCGAAGGCTTAAGTCCCTTAATACATTACCCTTGCAAAATGGACAACGTTACTTTGTATAGAAATTCTTCAGAAGAGGACTTGGGAACACTACAGAGAGCTGCACATGAGTTACAATTACGGCTAGCCAGCACCCGGAATTCAATTTGGCAGAAATTTGGCATTAGACATTCATCCCTACTCCAAAGCAGAACACATTCCTGATCTGTGGGAACGCTTTGCAAAAACACTGCTCCTTTCCAAACAGTCACTTGCATGGTTATTAGGAAAGACATGGGAGAAATCCTAATTAAAGTAAGCTCTTTGCCCAGCTCAACCTAAGGCCTTAGCTAACATCTGTATTGCAGGTGAGCACCTCAGCAGAGAGTCCATTTTCCTCCCAGGCCCTGCGCATGTATTACTCGCTAATACAAAGTAGCATCGGCTCAACAAAGAGTCAACTCCAGAAGCTGGAATCACAATGCTTACATGGGACACGAAGGCTCACATTCAAATTCTGCCTGCAAAGGTGCATGTCTCAACTACTCACCTAAGCATCATTCTGAGTATAGAAAGTGCCCCTTGCTTCGATCAGCAATTCCATCTGACACAGGGGTCATTTTCCTTCTGACCAGGAAGACACTATTTTGTCAAGAGCCATGTGAACAGCTGTACTTACAGAACTGTCATGGTCACAACAGGAAACATGGGTTTGAATATGCACAGCAAAGGATTACCAAGCAGAAATATAGAAAAGGATATTGGCATTTTAAATGGCTTGAGAGAGAAAAATCACTGGAATGTGTCTTGGACTGGTGGCTATATTTTAATAAGAATGATGACAAGCTGGAAAATTTTCAGAAAAAATGATCCAAGTCTACAAACCAGGCTTGGGAATAACAGACTCTCAATCCATTACACTTATCAGAAAGAAGTTTAAGAATGACCTTGTTCCTGATCATATATTAAATTAGCGTTTTCAACTACAGTCCACTGAACCCAACAAGCCATAGGTAACTAGCCCTCTACAGAGGGCAAATATTGCTATACAGAGGCCTGTACTTCCATAAGAAATGGAAAAATGAATGGAAGAATGAAAAAAGTTAGGAATTCTGATTCAGCAGGAGCCTTAACAAAGTCTAGCAGACAGAAGCAGAAACTAAACAGCTTCCAATTGGTGCAGGAAAGGGGTTTTTTTTCTGTAACTGCACTGAGCTCAAATGCTGATGATGGTTATTTTACCAACAACAATCTCTAAACAAGGACCGACACCTTTCCTCAACAGGCTGTGGTTCATTCAGATGTTATGGATTAAATACAGTTGATTACACACTGAAATTTGATGTGTCTGTGGTTTCAGGTGAGTGTGGAAAATCCTGCCTTCACTGAAGATCACAGCAGGTTTTCCACTGACACCAACAGAGTCAGGATTTCGTGTTGTGACTCTGCAAGTATTCAGTCTATAAGTCCTCTGAAATCTTTACTAAAGAGTACAGTAATCCTCTCAAAGTCAACGGGGCAATTCAGTGAGGTTGGTTTAATTTTGCAGTGGTAGGGTACATTTTGCGTTCATCATAAAAGATCCAAAACTTCTAAATCTTATTTTGCATTTGAATCACTTCTTGCACAATAACTTCACAAAAAATGATTGGACTAAAGCTGAAAATAGCCTACCTGCATACTAAAAGGCTTCTATTACCAAGGCAAGCATGGGCTGCATCGGGTGCACAGTGTGCGACAGAACAGATGGAAATGCCTGAGTCATGAGGACTGAGAACACGCTCGTGTCTCCGTCTGAAGCACTCCCTTCCCTTGACACCTGCTCACATCCGTACCTTGAGGTCCTGCTCCATGCTGCGCAAGAGCTCGCCGTCGATCTCGCCGGTCTGGGCGTAGCGGAGCCTCTTGCGCTCGGCCTTGCGCAGCCGGTACTGAAGGATCCGGCAGTTCTTGTTGGCTCGCTCCAGTTCGTGGCGCATTTCTTGAAGCTGACAAGCGTCCTCCTCAAAGAAGCTGTCTCTCATCTCGTCCATCTCCGTCCTCAGCTCATCTATCTCATTCTGGCACCGGGGTGAGAAGGGGACAGGGGCGCAACAGGTGGGTGCAAAGCACAAATGTCAGCACGTAGAGGGGAAGGCAGCCAAAATGGAGCTCCCCCCCACAGGGACACCAGCTAAATACAATCCAGCTCATTAAAAGCACCGCAACGAAGCAGGGAAGTGCCACTGCCCCGCACGCCCTGCGACAGGGCCATCTTAACTCTGTCTCCAGCGCTAGTGCTGGGGGAGAGGGCGGCCGGGGAGCCCCCT
>WEKW01010147.1:0-25002 GCA_013389905.1 Sula dactylatra | reverse complement strand
CCGGCCGAGGCTGAAGCCCAGCGTCGACCCCGAGCGAGGGGCTTTCGGACGGGAGCCCCCGCGGCACGCCTGGGCCGAGATCCGTTCCCACCCCGCCTGCGCCCAGGGGCAGTTTTCCCCACGACGCCGACCCCTTCCGCGACTGGTTGCCACATCCCGGTTCAATTTCCATCTACACACACAGCTTTCCCTCTCGCTCGCCCTCGCTACCGAGCCGAGTGCCAGTCTGGGTTGCTACTGCACCTGTCTGCCTCCTCAGAGGCCCCTTCCAGGTGTCTGTCCGTCCGTCCCAGCCCAGTGGGGACAGGCTGCTGTACAAAGGGCTGCGCACGTGGAAGCAACAACAGATTTCCCTCCCGCTTTGACAGGGGCTCTTCCGGGACAAGGTTAGGCCTCTGAAACTCGGGAATTGAGGGCCATAAAGGAAAGGGGCCCTTCAGTCAGTGTCGGAACCCAGATTTGTCCCAGTCTGTTTTCCAGAGGCATTGTCAGGTCTTAACCTGATTCAGGTTTGTTACTGGTTATGCTGACATAGGACCGAGGCATAATCACTCCAGCAGATTTTCAAAACAGAGGCAGCAAGGAATACACCCTCACCCAGACCGTGGTGTTACGTGGTGTTCGCCAAAGGGTGCTCACATGGCAATTTTCCCCCATGATGACAAAACTGGAGTTTTTGTGGCCTCAACATATTATTAAAAAGGGCTGTTAAAAGCCATATCATGCTGCTAATGTTCCTTAATACATCCTGAAAATAACGTCTGTGATCCACAAACGGTTTTCGCATAGCCTTTATTCAACTGTTCTTAAAGGGAAAACGTGAGCAAAAGTAGAAACGACAGCTTTCCTAACATGGCCTGACAATTCCCTCCTAGAACACGGCTTAACAGATCCCTGCTAGAACAGGGAATAAAGAAAGAAACAGGACTGGGCAAAGTCAATGTAGACATTATACGGTACCCTGACAATTGGTTTATTCCCTGGAACATACTAGACAATGAGGCTGTGTTTGCTCTGCTCTCACTGGCAGGAGCACAGGGCTTCCTCTCAAATGCACTGTCATTATCACCCTGATTTTAAGCAATATACTGGAAATTAACGCCCGAAAGAACACATTTTGGCAGAAACTTCCCAGGCATTAATTAGTAAAAAGGGAGCATGGGAGTGTAAACCTATCAAAACTTACACTTGTATCACATATCTTTTATCTTATAGAAGATTTGCTTTGCATCTCTACTAACCATCATCACAAACACCGCCGTTGTTCAGAGCTATACAGGTAAAAGATGTCACTCTCGAAATCCAAACCCAAAGAAACCGCGAAAAGCCAGAACTCAGCTTAGGTTCTGCATCTTACCCCTTACTCTGCCTTGCATCTACTGTTCAAAATGAAATTACAAATAATAATCGGGAAACCTACGCTACACCTGGATCTTTTGGGGAAGTTTCACTGCAGCAAAGCCATGGGCCTTAGCCGCGATCCGCCGGGATCCGCCGGGAGCACAGCCCGCACCGCCGATGCCCCCAATTCCGGGACCGGCCAGCGCCTACCGTTCCCTTGGCCGATTTTGGGGGTTTGGGGTTTGGGTTGGTTTTTTTTCCTCCCTCTTTTAACTGGCCCATCGAAAGCCCCGTTCGAGCCCAAGCCCGAAACCTCCATCCTCACAGAACTCGGCGACACAGCCTCCTCCCTAGAGGCAAACCCACGTGGCGCCGGGACGCGGCGTCTCCGCAGGTTTTCCTGCCGGGAACGGCTGCCCGGGCGGAAAAAACCGCGTAAACAAACGGCAGCAACAAAAGGGGGAAAGTCCGGTGGCTCCACCCGCCGGCGTGGGGATCCCCCCTGCCCTGGCCGCGGCTTCAGGCAGGGCTCCCCCGGCTCCGGCCCCCCCCGGCCGGGCGCCCGCCTCTCCCCCTCCCACATCCCAGTTCGCAACCGCGGCTTGAGGTTTGGGAGCGCTTCTGCCTTTTGTCCGGGTTTCAAAGGCGCGGGAGGATTTTCGCAGGTCCCCCTTTCATACCTGGCGGGTTTGTTGCATCTGAATCCCGAGTAATATTCCCTTTTTGGAGGAAGAAAAAATAAAAAAAGGCTTGGATCTAAAGCAGCCGCATTACTCACCACCACTTTGTCTGCTGCCGGGCTGGCGAAATGCATGCACAGAGAGACGGGCACCCGCACACGAGGTACCCGGCGCTGCCAGAGCCTCTCAGGAAAATGAAGCAATATTCATGAGCTGACCTCACTGGGCCTGGGAGACGGAAAGGGGGGAGGAGGGAGGAAAGCAGCGGAGGGAAGAGAAAAGAAAAGATTAAACGGCAAGAACCCCGCCCAGGCCTGAAGGCTGGCTCGCGTCTCCTTATCTACCCGCACATGGTGGAACAGGATTACAGCGCCAATGGGGGAAGGAGGAGGCTGCATGCAAGGGATGTGCCCTGTTCCCCTTCCCAATGCATCCCGGCAATCGATTCTGATCAATTATTTAGTGTCCCCTTCAGGGGAGCCTGCTCTGACCAGGCAGGGATGCCGGGCGTCTTCTGCACCGGCAGCGGGACGATAACAGGGTTTTCCTTTGTTCGCTGCCTCCATCCACGCTGGGAGCGTGGCGGGCCCTCGCTGCATCCCATTGACAGCAGCCTGCTACCACCGCAAGGGTAGAAACAAAGGCAACCTGCTCTGCTCTATTGAAGATCATCCCCTGGTGTTAAATATTCGCGTGAATACGTGGACTAATGCGCCATTGACTGTTTACTCCTGTTGTGGGCAAACCCCAGAGATGTTCATGTTTCACCTGTTTATTTTATCATGAGGTGAATTTATCTTTGCTCTGAAGCACCTTAGATGGCTCTTAAGTCTTTGTGCTTGAAGTCTTTCCTAAACAGAGACAAAGAAAATCAGAAAAAAAGGCTTTCCTTTCCTTTCCTTTCCTTTCCCTTCCCCTGCTCTCTGAGGAGGGAGTATTTCCATCTGATGGCTGTGCATGGGAATGTCCTGGACCCACCTGTGTTTGTGTATCTGTGTGAACACCCAGCAAGAACAGGCTGGGGGACAGCAGTGCTTAGGTTGGGGTCCTTCTCATTCCTTCTGCAGCAGCTGGCAGGCCCCAGGTGAGGTTCTGGGGTCTGCTTCAGCCCCCGAAAGTGCTTCCTTGTGGGGGAGGCACGTGGGGCCTGGCCCAGCACAGCAGTTTGCTTCAGCTGGGGGAAGACTGGTTTTCTGGGCCAGAAATTCCTCCCGAGGGATAATTAACTGAGGATTTTGTGCCCATAGGTATACCAGCATGTACATACATGCATACATCTATACATACATCTATATACAAAATATATATACACAAATATACTGTGCATGCATACATACATAAATGCGCATGCATACACACATATGAACACATATAAAATATGCATATATATGCATGGTAGTATGTATTTTATGTACATATATGTACACATGTCTGAGGTCCTTGTGCAGCCCTTGGGGGAGGGCAAGCTCAGGGGAGACCAGCTGCCCCTGACCCACAGTCCTCTCCACCTCTCCTGATATGATGAGCAGGACCTAACACATCTGAAACAGCATATCCTGGGATGTGGAAAGGTACTCCCGGCCCCATGCAGATGCATGTCCTCCAACTTCGAGCCCAGGGACTGCATGAACTGGATGTATGTAGATGTGGTAAGTCGAGGACAATCCAAAAATAGGAAATGGAACATTTATGCTGAAGAAGAAAAACACTGGGATGATGAAAAGCTACTTTTAAAATGCATAATATTTAATGATTTGTTAGGCCTTTGAAACTCATAAACATTGACTGCAGTCACACCAACTAAACAGAATAATTGGTTGAAAACATGAGGAATGAAAATACAAAATGTCTCTGGTGTTGGAGCTGAGAAATTTTGCTGTGAAAGTGGTGGATAGATTCTTCTAGAACACTTAGGCTCCTTGTCTCAGTGAATATACAGAATAGCAGTGATGAGGTCATCGCAATAACATAACATTTCATCTACACAATATCCTCCAGAAGGACAAACACAGCAGTCCCTACCTTTAAGCACTGGACAGCAATTAGCATCCTTTCTGCTCCCTTGGTGGATGAGATCCCTGGACGGACTTTCCACAGTAAAACAAAAATGGGATGTGACGACATCTCACACCACCTACAAGTTTTAATGTGCTTTTGGGAAGATGCAGATCCTTATTTTCTCATAGTAGCATCCAGATGAAAATCAGGTCATCAGATTATCTTCATCCATATTGTCAGGCCATACGTCTGATAGTTGAGACCAATTTTATGGTAGAAAAATTTGCCCTTCTTTCAGTGTCATTTGGGATTGTTGACTTGATTCCTAAAATTTCTATTCTGGCTAAAACTTCAGTGCTGTCACAGTTACAAAAACTGACATGGGCACAAAAATGCTTCTACTCATATAATTTACTCTTCTGGGGGGAATAGGTATAATCTACACAAGCCAAAGCACTCTCTTGCTAATAAAAGCTGTATTTCCATTAGGAAATTTTCTGCTAGATCTCTGTAGGCATTTTACATCACCAGCAGGTCATGATATAATAGATGAAATAATTATATCTACCCTAGAATAAGTCCAGTATGAAGAGACCCAAACAGAAAAGTTAATACAGTAAAAGTTCCATTTATGATGAGAAACCTGAGGATGGAAATAATACACAGAAAGGAAGATCTTAACTTCACTTAGGAAACAAGGACCTCTGAGCTGACTATTACCATTCAGGAATGAAGCACTGACATGATGCTGAACAGTTGTATAAATACATTGGCTTACATGTCAGAGGTAGGCAGAACAATGGAAATCAAATATTAGAAATTTTTTAGGGAGAAGTACAGTACAAATCAGAAAACATCATTATTGCCACAGTATAATTCAATGGTAAAGACAGATTTTGGTTACCAAGGGCATTTCTGGTCCCCCATTCAAACCAGGCATGGTGGAAGGGGGTGAGGTACAGAGAGGGGTGGCCAGGGTCTGAAGTGGCTCCGCTCAAGGAATGACTAGGTATGGGAGGCGTCTTCAGGCTGGAAATGAGGTGGTTAAGGAGAAATATGATGCAGGTCCCTACAACCTTTAGTAAGGAAGGTAAACAGGGGTAGAAGGTTCACTGTTATTCACAGGCTCTCCCCATACAAGTAGTGCAAAGATGCAAATGTGAGTGAAAGAAACAAGGAGGTGATGAATTAAAAAAAATAAAGGAAAAGAAAACAGTCCCTGTGGTTAAGCCATTCAACTCTCTGCCACAGGGTGTTGGGAATATGAGGGGTCTACATGGGTTTAAAAAGTGATTGAACAAAGTCATGGAAGAAAAATCAGTTGGGGACAACAAAGGCAAAACATGTCGCTCAAAAAACCTCCCACTGACAATTTTTTTGATCTGGGAATGTGTCTGGGAGAGATATCAGTATGTGTTTTTGTGTCTTCTTCTAGCATCCGCTACTGACCACAGTCAGATACCTATCAGTAAGGTAAAAGATCTTTGATCTGGCTCCATATGAAAAATCTGTTAGTATCACCCTCTAGTTTTCCTCTCTCCCTTGTCCACCTTCTTTTATTTTCTTAATTTCTTTTTCATTCTTCCTCCTTAGATTTCTTGTCATGCAGAGCATTGGTAACCTGCTGCACCCTGCTAGAGCACACCGAAGGCTTTTTCAGTACTTTTTTGCCTTCAGTAGCTAAAAGTAATTTTACTCAAATTCGAACTGTGAATACCTTGTTTTCTAGTTCCCACTATTGCTTGCTCATGTTGAGATGTATTTTTTTATTCAGCCTATGATTGCATTTACTTGTATGTACTTGTGCAAGAGATGAAAGGACACTAGACTCAAAGAGGAGGAGAGGAAGAGAAAGGAGAGAAAGAATTTCTCCTCCAAGCAGAGTTTCAGTTTAAGTCATACAGGTTTCTTTTCCTAAGTTAAGATGAGAATTCATTTACATAACACCCTAAAAGTATGACCCAAGCATGACCTCCTAGCTTTCAGTAGAGAACACTTTAAAACCAGATTTCAGAAGCAAGTTGGGGAGGACGATTCTCCGGGAGGATGCCTAGGTGGCACGCACTTGTGTGCTGTACTTCTGTACATGCTGTACTTCTACCACTTCGCTTACTCACTTGCTCTGCCCTTTTGGGAATATGCTGGGTTATGCTGGGGCAGAAGGAGGAGCTGCTGGAGCGTACTGTGCTAGTTCATGCTGCTGGCCCTGCCCCAGCTGGCACAGGCTACAGCTTATCTCCCTGCCCAAGCAGATGTGCTGGACACGACTAATTATACATCAGACCAGAGCCCCTTTTCTCTATCCATGGAAAATTGAAAGTTTGAGACTTTAACTCACCAATTTCTAATATGTTGACTAAATGGCCCTGATGTCTATAGTACCAAGCAGTAATTTGAGAATAAACAATGAATACTTTATAACTGTTCTCCTTTCTTATTTACTTGGAAATGGACAAGCTTTCCAGATGTACTGTGTAGCACCAAATCATATTTCCAAAAGAAGAAAGCTTTATGTTAAGAGGAATAACACTTGGGTGAAAAAGTGAAACTTAAGAAACAAATAACATTTTAAGTTCCTGCATCTCATCAAATAGAAACATCCTAACAGCACCAAATAGCTTGTTAAAACAGGCATATTTTGTTATACATGTTTGACCAGATCATTATATAAAATCATGGTAGTCCTGGTTGTCACGTCTCTCTCCTTTTTCCTCCTCCTCGTCTTTAGCGGCTGCTCCTCAGCCAGAGGCAGCTATAGCATGGCATGCTGAGGCTGCACCTTCTGTTCATCTATGTCCTCATACCCACAGACCCCACCGAGGGGACCGGATGCCGCAACAAAGGGACAGCAATACCATCTGCACCCTCCCTGACAATTCATCCCAATAGGAGAAGTAGGTTGTGCTGCTTTCCACTGTAAAAGTGGAAAACTGTATACTTTCCTGTAAAGGAAACAGCTTCAGCCTTCATATTTGTAAGGAATCTCCTATATCCCAGTTCAAGAAGTCTGTATGTTGTGCACTGTGTCATACCTGTCTTGGTTTAAGCCTTGCATTCCAACACCTGGCTGGTTCCTTAGCCTCTCAGGGGGTGAGAAGGCACAAAAAAATGAAATAGTAATGAAAATTAGAGGAATCTTTGGCTCTGTCAATGGAGACTAAAACTAGGTGAAATTATGTCTGTTGCTTATTAGAACTCAATTCTTATAAAGTAGAGGCTTGGTTCTATTCTTGCTGTCAGACATTACATTCAGCCTTTCTGAAGGCTTCAGGAAGTTTTATACTGCTGCTTTTTATTCCTACAGCAATGAATTGTACCTGTTGTTCAGAAATAATGACAAAACTGAGCATGCCCTGAAACAGGCCAGTGCTGCTCAACCATTTCTAATGAAAAAATGACCTCTACCAATTTCTCATGTCTTCCGGACTTGCTATACCTTCTGTTACTAGAATGATTTAAAAAACAAAAAAATTATTAATTTGGAGCTTTAGACATTATTTACACTAAAAAGCCAGATGTCTGTACCACTGTGTTTCTTGCAACTCTACTTTTTCATATTCAGAGGATAGGATTATACCAAACGTATAAATCCTATCATACAAGCATATATCTTCATAGTCTATATGTTGCATTAGTATCTAAAGCTCATTGATTACTTAATGAGGCTAATGGGAGAGAAATGGTACAGAAAATGTTATAGCTAAGACCGCAGGAATGAAAGCCAAAACACAAAGTACCTTGTCTCATTGCATTTGATATAACATGCTCACCAGCTTCCGAAGAAAAACAATCATAGAATCGTTAAGGTTGGAAAAGACCTCTAGGATCACCAAGTCTAACCATCAACCCAACACCCCCATGCCTCCTAAACCATGCCCTGAAGTGCCACATCTTCACGTTTTTTGAACACCTCCAGGGATGGTGACTCTGCCACCTCTCTGGGCAGCCTGTTCCAGTGCCTGACCACTCTTTCAGTGAAGAAATTTTTCCTAATATCCAGTCTAAACCTCCCCTGACACAGCTTGAGGCCATTTGCTCTCATCCTTTCACTAGTAACTTGGGAGCAGAGACCAACACCCACCTTGCTACAAACTCCTTTCATGTAGCTGTAGAGAGCGATAAGGTCTCCCCTCAGCATTCTTATATCCAACAATATTCTTGTTTGGACACTAACACAGTACTGATATGTTCAAACAGACATTTCCGGGGAGGGATTTCAAATGTAAAGAACAATGATTGCAGGTAACCTCAGACGTCTTCTCTAGCACTAAATGGATAATCTTAAAAGGATGTACTCATGAACAGGCCGTACTCTGGGGTCTGCCTACTTCCTCCCACAACCGAGGATGTGCCACAACCTGTGCACAGTCAGTATGAGGGTTTTGTTGCTCATCCTTATCTTTAAAATCCTCATCATGACTTGCTCAAGCAGGTTGCAGAGGTTCTTACCCCATTGTGCTCCACCACAGCTTAAAGGAAGTGACAACAGTGATGCCTGCATCTGGGTGGGTTTACAGACTCCTTTCTCTGTGCCTAAAGAGCGTTTGGGAGAAGCAGGGTCATCCCAGTCTCATTCACCTGGTGACTAATGAGCCAAGGTCCTTTCTAGACATCTCCACAGTAGGTGATTTTTCTTCGTTAATCCATTACAGCCCAGCAGTTGGCCATTGCATCAGTCAGGCAAGTGTAAAATGAAGCTGCACAACTTTAAAGGCACTAAAGTGCCCAATTCCTTTGATTGCTAGAAGACTTAGGCCCTTACCTTGAAAAGGTAGGGGTTGAAGTGAGGAAACAGGTGATGCAACAGTCTGTGTTTTGCTAGTTGAGAGGCTGAGAGTGTTTCATTTTTTTATTTATTGCTCATTTAATGTTAATTTAATCTTTATTTCCTTGTTAATTTGGGATGCTTGTTTTGATGACTTATGGATGTGTATAATTGTTAAGGCTGGAACTGTATCTTGCTACTCTGACTTCCAGGTGGCATCACATTACCATACACATAAGCTTCCAGATGCAAAATTCAACACAGATTTTCCAAGAGCTGCTGTTAGACAATTGGTTGCCTTTCCACCTGTGGTGCCTCCTGAATTTCTCTGCCTTATTGTTGTCTTCTTACTGATAATCTGTCTTTTTATTTTGTTTTTAGTCTCTCTGGTAATTACTCACTATAACTGGTATTTCAGGATCAGTGGATTTTTGTACATATCTAAGTAATTTGTGAGTTAATACCATTTTCAAAGATAAGACTAGGACTTCTGAAAATGTTGGCAAATTTATCTCTGTTCTTTATTCTCCTAAACACCTGTAAGAAATCAACATAAGTAATTTTAAAAATAGGTTTTTTCATTCCTATGAATAGGGTGAGTTCCCATTTTATTCCTTAATTTACACTTGGAAAGGCTAGGGAAAATCACTGTACTTACGCAAGCTGAAAATTCATAGTGAATCAGATCCTTTGTTTACCAATTTGTTGGACTTCCTATCATGCCTGTTATGCTGTTATCTACATCTTGGATCATATCCAAGCTCCTTACATAATGCCCTAGTGCTTTTGGAGAAATTAGTGGACTTCTGGCACACATCAAAATAGTAAAATCAGGATATCAGGTTTTCTGCCTGGTACATGTACATGGAAGAAGCTCTGTAGGTGTATCAAGACGTGCATATAACAGGTTTGTTGCATGGTTTTTGATTCAGGGACCACAAATAAGAAAAGCAATTGAGAAAAGTATTTGCCCCTAATATCCTTCCTTGTGCACACTGATATTGCCTTTCACAGTTTTGAACAACAGGCAGCGTTGATCGGCTGTGATTATACTTACAACAGCTTCTGTGCTCTCTCCGCACTGCTGGGGAGCAGCTTGGTTCGTGAACGAGGCCAGAGTCCCCGTTTCTATGGTGACTTCACCCCATCAAGCAGCCCCTCTTCAATGCCATCCCGCTGGCAGGGGGTGGGAGAGGAGGTGGGGGCGAGGAAGGAGCATCTCCAAGGAGGAGCCTGGGAAATCAGAGTTGGTACATTACCTTTGTAGCCTTTATGGTAGTCTCAGAAGATCGGAGAATAGAAACAGCAGAGACCTTGTTCCTGCAGGGCAAGCTCGGGGGGGATGCTGGGCTCCCTAACTCCCTCCTGCACGCACTGCATCTCACAGCACAGCAGAGACAAGGTGCTGATAGCTTGATCTTGTCTGAAGTCCCAGTGGAGTACTGTTATGCAGCACAGCACATCTACTCTGGCGTAATTCTATTACAAGTGAAATAGCAATCAGGCTCGGTGGAGTAAGGGCAGAGCAGGTGAGGTCAGAATCTGGCCGGGAGTCTCCAGTTCAGATTGACATAGTAAAACGTAAACCCCAGACAGCTGATACTGCTGCCCACAGAGAATCAGAACATTGCAGGACACATCTGAGATAATCCTTTATTGATCTGAGGCACTAGAGACCATGATTAAAGGGTAGCCTTAAGCTTAAGGTAATGACTTAGGGCTGGAAAGTGTGCTGCCGAGAGAACCTTTCTCTGTCCCTTTCCTCTGAGCCTGAGCTGTGGGGTTAACTTGCTATCTGTCCCAAAGCCAGCAGATAAATCCAAGTGCTTCTGTTTGGTCTAACTAATCAGTTTTTAGTGAAATTATATATACAGGAGATGATGTCCCACAGGTTTCATTATTACTGAGGGAGAAAGCCCAGGGAAGGCACATAAAATCACCCTGCTTGTAAACCCATACTTGCCCAGAAGAGCTGTGATCCGTTCTTTCCAAACTCACCCTTTTTTCCCATGCTCCAAGTTGTCCTGTAATTGTGGAATAGGCATATGTAGGAAGCAACAAAACCTCTATTACAGGGATATCCCTTCACATCTTCTGGTACCAAATTTTGGCTCCATTGAGGTCAATAACAAATCTCATATTGTCATTAAAATGGCCAGCCCTGAACAGTAGGGTGCCTTGGCCATTTCACTCAGTGTCTCCTTTAAGCTGGCACAGCATTTTTCACAGTGATTTGAGTACTGACAGATTTAATTTAGAAGCTTTACTAAATAAACTGCTATTCAGCAAATACATCTTTTCAAATCACTCATTATTTCTGCCATGATTAGAAAAAAACAATGTTCTGTTCACTTGAAATACTTCATATAACCTGAGAAATTCTGTGAATAGTGATAATGAATTGTACGACAAGGAGATTTTAGGAAGGGACTTCATTATAACAACTGTTGTCTTTGCTGTCTTTGCATTTAACAAATTTTTGTATGACAGAAAAAAAATAAGCAAAATATAACTCACTTAATGCAGTAAAATAGGTGTTCCCAGTTTTATAATGAAGCTTTTCTTTCAGGAGTAAGTACTGTGGTTACTGGAAACGAAGGGTATCTGTGCTCAGCTGGGACTGCCGAGGCTCAGGCCCAGAGCAGAGCCGTGCGCTCTGATCTCCTGTCTGATACTGGCCATGAACCACATGACTTTCTGTGTCACAGTCTCCTAAAGTCATATTCACTGCCATCTCTTCCCCTCCTACCCTTCAGATCTAATCCTGGAATAAGCTATGAAAAACAGATTAACTCAGGGTAGTTAAGTCCCTTCTCTCAGAGGGGATTGAGTTCAGTTTTTTGAGAGGAAAAAAAAAAAAGGCATTTTTACCCACTTTTCATTTGCATGCACTTCCCATTCATCCATAATAATTTTAAAAATGCCTACCTAAGTCAAAGCACAACTCCAGCTTTTTTTTGTTTACCATACTTTTAATAGCTTGAAATACTGAAAACTCCATTGCTGAAGGCTTCACTAGCATTAAAGCCCACAAAAAGACACATGTGAAAAGTTTTTTTGAGCCCAGAATATCCCTCTTTCAGCAAGAATAAGTGGCTTCTTCAGCGACTGCTGCGGTGGTGTTCTCTCTTATCACAGAATGTTTTGTGAGCCATTGTAGTCTGAGTGCTGAAGTATGAACCTGATTTGATTATCCTTATTTTTATAGCCTTTCAGCCCCATTTTCTAGGCCATGTGTGAGAATTTCAAAACTATAATAAAGCAGTGAGGTTGGATTGCACATTGGGTACTGTCTGTATAATGCAACAGAGACTTGTTACCCCCCAAAAATGTTGTGCTCCTGCAAAGATGAGACATTGAGGAGCTGTGAAGCAGTCTCATTTTATGACTTCCCAGAGGAAGGAATGTTCCTGCTAGCATCCTTCTCAGCATACCGGAAAAATCAAATAATTTCCCCACATGCCCAAAAGAGAATGTTGATCTCTCCATAAAGCACTTGGAGACATATAGAGGAAACTAAGATAGGTGTTTGGTGTATACCACTGTTGAAGTAAACTGATGAAACAGCAAATGGTGGGCCTGAGTAGAGGGGAGGCTTCTTTCCTGTCACAGGAAGCTGAAGGTGCATACGGGGAGTAAGTACAAATGTTAAAATATTCTTGATGAGGACATGAGCTTAACATAAAACGGACAGAAAAGTCTTGCTGAGAATGAAAGTATTGTAAGTCAGAACTTCTCTTGTTTGTAAGAAAGAGGCAGCAGCTTCTGTTCACTGGTTACACTTTTATTGTCATACTTCAAATCATACTCACTTGGCAGGCCAGAGTAGCGCTCAGGCTCAAGCAGAGCATTACAAAACCCTGTGCTCTAGATCTGGTAATGCTAAAATTCAAGTACACTAAACTCTTACCACTGCAGATCTCTCCTCCTTTTCTACAACACCAGCAACAGCCTTCACAGCTGCTCTGCTGTGTCTTATCTGAGAATGTACTTCTTTGCTACAGTGGTGGTTGCCTTGGACAGGATACCTCAATGATGGTTTCCTGGGTCCACTCGATTTCCCTGAAACCCACTCATTTTTGCAAAAGTCTGCTGGGTAATATTAACCTCCTTTTTTCTGGTCTGTGTTGCCACAGTCTGCCCTATGCCTGTTGGGACTCTGAAGAGACACACACCTTCACAGGCAGGAGCATGACACTTCTGAGGCCCTGCAGGCAAGGGCCAGGCAAAGTGTCCCACAATGGGAATCAGAATCGGATTCTGTCATATGAGCAGCTGTGACACTGATAATCCAACAGTGGAGGATTACTAAATCCAGCCCTGTGTCTTATGCTTTTCATATGTATTTTCATGTCTTGTATTCTTCAACGTAGACAGTAAATTAAAAGGAACTGCAAGAAGAAGAGGATACGAATAGGGACAGAAATGACATCTAGAAGAGATGGGTAAGTCACAATCAAGAGGAATTGCTATACCTTTTTCTCCCGTGTTCATTACAGGGAGTATTCAATAATATATATATGTTCTTGGTCACTACAAATACTTGCTGATTTTGTTTCTTGATTTTAGGTCAGAATTAAGTGAACTCTGATTACTAGGTCTCAAATTAGTGAAATGCCATAAGACTTTTATCATATGCAAAAGACAGGCACAATGGTTTTCTCACATATAAAGCAACAGAAAAATGCAGATAGGTATTTCAATGTCTTAATGACTAGGCAGTGGAAACACCTTTTGTCATTTCACTGTAAAATACCAGTGGTGTTAATGAATGTTTTTATTAACATTATGCTGTAATTATTATTGTTACTACATTAATGGTTTGGGGTTTTTTTTGATACAGAAAGAAAAGACTCGACATCTGTCAGGTGACATCGTTATCTAGGAACGGAGGACACATGGCTGTTATTTACCACCATCCCTCTTATCTTTGCCAAGTCAAAAACTGAGTGTAGTCACCCAATTCCCCTATGTATCTTGGTGGGTAAACCTTACAAAGCAAGGTCGGAGCAGCAGTGGTGAGCCAGAGCCTGCCAGAGCCTGCCAAAGTCTGGGAAGAAATGCAAGCCTTGCAGGGGCTAGGCAAAGCCCAGCACGCATGGCTCTTCACTGTTGCATGAGTGTGTCCCTCAGTTCTTGGGGGAATTTAGGATCTGAATTCTTCCTGAACCTCCCTCTGTTCCAGGCTGGGAAAGAAACTGCATGGGAAGCAGGAGACACTAGAGAGATGTCCCTTGCCTCTGTCACATAGGGGCAACACTGAACAGGGGCAGCAGGGGCTGCAGACTCCCCCCTGCTCTCCTTTGAGGAAGGGGAGCAGGAGCAGGGGGATGGAGCAGGCCATTCTAGGAATGGCATGTCACAGGCAGGGTGTAAGGAAGCCACTAACCTTGACATGTTATCTGGTGTCACTTGAGAGCATGTATTGGATAAATTATGCCAAGCAAAAGAAACATAATCGAAGTGTATTAGTTCATTTCAACCTTAAGCAAACGAGCAGATTGACTAAATATATTTATGTCTGAAGTAACAGGTAATTTTATCCAGTAAGACCTCTGCTACTTAATCAGTGGCTTATACAACTTGGCTCAGTCATGTTCCTGAAAATTAGGAATTTATCGTGCATCCATCTAGTGGATAGAGCTTGTCTCTGAGTAGTGGCTTGTAAAGTCCAGAAGACTTTACAAATGTATGAGACTGCTTTTTCACCACTGCAACACCAAAAAAGAAAAAGACCAAAAAGAAGAAAAGCAATTAGATTTAGCCAGACAACTCACATTTTGGAAGTGTTTTGCAGCTTTCGATGAAGAACCTTTTAAAGCTACGTCTTGTAATCAGCACCAAAGCTTTGGCAAAAGATCAAACTAATACTTCAAGCAAGTTTAAAACATAACTCAAACCCATGTGCCCTCATCAATTACCCTTTCAATTAGTCTGATTCAGGCCATTCACATAATGGTGACCTGTTGCAGTGATGTGAAATGAACACATCTATGAAGGCAGAGTTGTTTCCATGACTGCCTGGTGAGCACATTAGTGTATAGGCAGTGTCCCCTGACCAGGGAATTCTGGAAACCACATAGATTGATACCTCCCTGAAGCAAAAGCAACGGCTAGTCTGCTTCCCAGACAGCAAAATTTGGGATTCTCCCCTTCATTATTTCTGAAAATGATGAAAAACTCATGAGTATGTGGACAGGGACTTGTCTGCATTGATAGCTATATCCATCCTGAGACTCAGATTCACTGGCTGGTTAGTGTTGAACAGTGTCACAAAGATGTGAAATATATAAAAGATATCACACGTACTGAGGTCATAAAGGTCACAGGTCCTATTTCTTATAGGAAAAATAGGAGAAGTCAGAATGACTCCAAAGTCTTTTTCTGAGCCACAGCACTTTTCTGTGCACTACTACATTACCTGGCAGCACAAGTTTCATCTGGATCAAAACCAAGCTGACTTAGTTCAAGCTGGGCATGTGATGTTTTTGGCTGACTTAAGGCATTATCTTGACCGCAGGAAAAGAAGTAATACCTGATCCAGCATAAAAACTGCTTACTTTTTTACCAGTTTTTAAAAGCACCTTTGCTGACAAAGGTTTGTTTAAAATCATTCTGTAGCACATTGCCACCATATTTTTGATCGAGCATAAGAAGTCCTAAAATCAGATGTACTCTCTCATTAAATCTGTCAACAATTGCTGACTGGGAGAGGAATGTGGATTTTTTTACTTAATCGCTAAGATTTGGCTTATCTGCATATTTGCCAGTGTATTAAAACCAAGTTCTAGTCCAGTCTTTTGATTTTTTTTTCAGTTGCATGTGAGAGAGATTAAAAGGTTATATAGCATCATCTAGTGGTCGTATACAAATTTACAGGAGCCTGCAGTTTCACCATCCTTAGTCATTCGGGTTACCTGGCATCAGTGCTGACTCCAAAGAAATATGTGAGGTAAATTCCTTATTTCCAGCTGTCAGCCTGTGGCCTCTAATAAAAAAAAGATAGATCATTGGGTTAGACATTGTGTTATGCCCCCACTGTTAGCATTCACAGTTGTGGAACGAGAATATCAAGTATCATATTGCAAGGTTTTTTTGCAGATTAGGTTAAGCCAAAGAATTTTTATGTGGAATTTTAGTATAAGGATGGTAAAAGCCCAGGATCAGAGCCTATCTTCCATTCTGATGGACTCACTCAGATTTGACAACATAAACTCTAACACTTTACTTTTTAATTACTTGTTCAAAGGCAGAGAATTGGAACAGGAATCCAAATCTTCTGGCTCCAAGGCTGAGCTTTTTTAATTAGATTAATTAGAAGAAAATGCATCAGAAATCCAGGAGGAATTCACAGACTTCAGAAACCTGCCTTCTGTAAAGCTTGGCTGTTAATGTTCACTGTTCTGGAGGATTTTTGTCTTCTGCCTCCTTCTTGAAAGCTTAAGCTTCCGAGGTTTCAAGATTTTAAGATTGGTTGTGCTTAACTGTGTACGTACTACGTTAGTATGTGTAACTTAGCTTGTAGTGAGGTCTATGCTAAGGCAAAAAAGTTACCCCTGGTCTTTCATTTAAATTTAGGCTATAGTGTGAGGCTTTCTTATACCTGTGTCAGTGACAGTCCTAGTCACCTCTAACAGGTCTCATCACCCTCCAGGAAAGGCAACCTTTATTCCTAAGGAGAACAGCAGCTCCCTCCACCACCCGAATGGCAGAAAAAACTCATATCATAGCTCCCCAGCCTCTTCTGCTGGACGTTTCCCATGGTCTGCCATGCACAGAGAGTAACCACCGTGTTGTGGCTCCCTGTAAAGTCTACAGAGCATGACCCAAGTGATGGTGCAGGCAGGGAGAGGACGAAGGCAGGTTTTATTGGAAATTAAGGTGGCAACAGGATAGAGAGCTATACGGGAGGCTGAGGGAAGCATACTTTTTTTCAGCAAAGACTACTCTCATCTTCCTGATGAGAATAAAATATGGCAATTAAATATAACTTGAGCTGAGTAAGGTCATGAGCCACATTGATTTGAAGAAATGGGTCTTTGGAGGAGGCCAGGAATATTTGGGAAGCTGGACTTTTTTTCCAGTGAAATCAGTGAGTTCTCAGAGGTTCTTGTTTGATTGGAATTCCTGGGGACTAAAATTAATTCCTTTCAAACCCATTTAAAACAAAACATCTGCTTCTCTTGTACCCCTTTGCCGACGCAAAGCCTTTTTATTTGGCAACATGGGACAACGGACTAGAAAGCCCTGCTCCACAGCAGTTGCCTGGCTGTGCGCTGCAGGGTTTTCATTATGGTCCCAAGCTCAGGGGCCATTGTGGCACTTAGTCTTGTTTATGTTTGCTGTGTAATATCAGCAGATAGCTGTCAGCTACAGGAAATATATTTCAGATGAATATTTATACATTGGACACTTGTATTATGGAATTGATATTGGTGTGTATGAAATCATGTCATGTGAGAAATCTCAGAAGTAGGGTCCTTGTGAGTATTCAGGTATTGGAGCTTGGGGTGTGACCTAAAAAGAAATAAGAGTGAAGTGAAACAAAAGCATGAAAAAATGGACAATGGAAATATTTAGCATGATTTCCAGAAAAATATTGTTTTTAAAAAATGTGGTTTCGGTCCTATCTTAACTTGGTGATGTGACATCTCTCCATATACTACCATTAGGTGTCCTTTCAAAATAATGCTAGCTTTGTTGTGCAAGTATCTGTCAATATCCAGTCATTTCCCTCTTTTAGTATCTGTCCATGCATATGTTTGCTCCTTACATACTTTTCCTAGGTCTATAGTACTATGATTATGTTTCAGAAATTACTTATCTTTCATAGGAAGTATATGTTAAATGTACATTTTAATTTAATCAAAGAAGTTTGAAATTTGTTTCTAGTGATTATTCACACTTCTCTAAACAAGACTGAAATCTGTTTTTTTTTAAAATCACCCTTATTTCCTCTGTCATTGCAAATGAAACAGCAGAACCAAATCACTGTGTTGTATACCAACACAGAATATCAATTAGAAACAACAAGAGTGTTATTCTTTCTATGACAGAAGCAAAATTAGGCAATGAATGTAAGGATGATTTATACCTCCAGTCTTTTATTTTACTACATTTCTTTCGAGTTGCCTTGTACCAAAATTTATTTTTCCTGCTTACACAATAAAGACTATTTTATTTCTTTGAGAAACATTTTTGCTAGCTCTCCTTTCCTTTCTTGTAAGGAAGCTTCTCCCCTCCCCCTCTCTCTTTTTTTTCAGTCTAAGGAAAATGGCTGCAGCTGGAAGATGGATCACAGTCCACTGAAAATTTTCCCTGCAGTCTCTGAGTTTCAAGAGGTGAAAGTATCTCCTGATTTAAATTTCTGAATTAATTGTTTACTCCTTCCAAATGGCAAAAAAGCTGTTTTGGTCCGAGTTTCTAATTGATGCTGTCATTTTACATACTTCACATCAGTTAATCTAGGCGCTAGCATCTAGCTACAGATTTACTGCTTTGGATGTTTGTGCCTTTCTTTTAATGAATCTTTGCCATTATGCTGATTTTTTCTAATTAGTTATCCCCACTTATTCTCATTTTCATCTAATTAAAATGCCATGCTAAAAATATAAATGAAGATTCAGCTAATTTGTCTTATAAATGGAAGCATAATTAATGAAAGATTGAAAAAAAAGCCAACTCACAATGTGATTCTGGTACTTTTTTCTGCAGTTTGCTCTTTCCCTAGTGATATACAAACAAATAGCCAAAAGATTTCCTTAAATTTATAAGCAGACTTAGGGTTGTATTTGAGTAACTATCTCTGAGACAAAATAGACATTTTATTAAAAATATGCTTTCATCTTCCTATATTAAGCAATTGTTTACAACCCTGATGGTCTTGGGTATATATCTATCTATTTTGGTTTCACCAAATTTTTTGTGTTTCAATGAGTGGGGGTTTTGTGTGGTCTGCCTTAAAGAAATGAATTCCATCATATTATGAAAATAAGGCTGATGTCTTTTATGATGAGTGTTGCTGAAGAGGTAATGATGAAGACCATATATCTGTAGGTGCTAAGTACTACATATATCTAACTCCACAATCAGTTTAACCTTCACCTTCTGAGCTGACAGACATGAAGGTTATGGTACCATCTGAACTAACCTATAAGGTAAACACACCACCATAATATCATTATGAAACGGAAAAATATAGGTTAATTCAAATTTTCCTGTTTCAAGTCTGATGGAGGGTGCTTTGTTTGTTTGGCTTTTTATATATATACCTTAACATTGGTCCTGAAAGCCAGCTTGCTGAGGAAATTTGAGTATTGCCTGTACTCCTCCTCTGGGGCACTCTGATCTGAAAGAGTACATCTGGGACAGATTCAGGTACTCATTATACGTCTTGTGTGTAGGCTTGCTCCTAAATCAATATTTTTACCTTGCTGGTAGTTCATCTTCTTTTAATATTAGGAATTGGAACTCTGGAAACATTGGATTTACACTTGTCTTCGTAGCCGTTTATCCAGCCAGCCGCTCACCCAGCCAGCCTCGTGGAAAAATGACTGCTTCATCTGAGAAACAAAAACTCCATATGGTAAATATCCCACCACAGCTATGAATCTAGCGTTTTCTAAAATAGGAGCAATTGGATTTGATTTGGAACATTATTAATGATCAGTTTATTTAAATTTTTTTTTTTTGCTACTGTGTATGCCCAATTCAGTAGATGGCTTCTGTTAAAAAAAAAAAGACAAAGTTGAGTATTTTATTGTGACAATCCTTCATCAACAGGATTTATTACAGAATCACAGAATGGTGGGGGTTGGAAGGGACCTCTGGAGATCATCTCATCCAACCCCCTGCTTGAGCAGGGACACCCAGAGGAGGGGGCACAGGACCACGTCCAGGCGGGATTTGAATGTCTCCAGGGACGGAGACTCCACAACCTCTCTGGGCAGCCTGTTCCACTGCTCTGGCACCCTCACAGGAAAGAAGTTTTTCCTCATGTTTAAGTGGAACTTCCTGTGTTCCATTTGTGCCCATCGCCCCTTGTCCTGTTGTTGGGCACCACTGAAAAGAGTCTGGCCCCATCCTCTTGGCACCCGCCCTTCAGATATTTGTAAGTATTGATGAGATCCCCCCTCATTATTCTCTTCTCCAGGCTGAACAAACCCAGGTCTCTCAGCCTTTCCTCATCAGACAGATGCTCCAGTCCCCTGATCATCTTTGTAGCTCTCCGCTGGACTCTCTCCAGCAGTTCCCTGTCCTTCTTGAACTGGGGAGCCCAGAACTGGATACAGCACTCCAGATGTGGCCTCACTAGGGCAGAGTAGAGGCGGAGGATAACCTCCCTTGTGCTGTGTATATCAGCACAATTTACAGCCTGAATTGTCAGGATCTGCAGCACAGGTTACGCTTTCTGGTGAGGCAAGATCAGCAGATAACATGGGAAAGCTTTTGCAGAGGGGAGAACAGGATTAATAGATAACATGAGAATGATGTTTTCCAAAGAAGGAGAAATTTTAGGTCCAAGGATGTATGGAGGAGCTAGGATATGAGGAAGCAGCCCCTCCTGCTAACTCCATCACACACACAATGTAACTTCCCCTCAGACGCCTGATGCTCTTACCACAACAAGTGTTGCTGCCTTAGTGATAAGAGTCCACTCATGTGGCCATGGGCATTGGCTGATGACCTTTACTCAGAACCACACCTAAAAGAAGTGAAGTAGCAATTTAAAATCCCTTTTATAGCCCTGTCATGGGGTTTTGCTGGAGGACACTGGAGCCAGAGAGATCCTCCCCACCACATATCAAAGGCCTGTGACAAAGAGAAATAGAAGGTCAGTTCAAAGCAATAGCTGCAGACAATAGCAACAGAGATTGGTAAGCAACCTAAATATATCCACTGCTACAAGTTTATCCAGTGAAATACATGAATAGTAATGTCAGCTATGTTGTGGTCTTGTTTTCCCTGGTACGGCTTGCAGTCAAGCAGCACTCAATCAGTCGTAGAAGTGTCAGAGCATGAAAAAGGGGTGCCAGATGACAGGGATGCTCATCCAGACCAGTATCCCATCTAAATGAAAACTCATTCTTCTTCCTCTTAGGATGTTTGCCCTAAAAGAAAGTCAGTGAACCCTTCATTTCAGGACTGTGTTACCTGACTGAAGGATAGTGACAACCCCAGGTTACCTGAAAGTCTTCTCTCCTGCAAAGCTCTACATCAGTTCTGAGTTCATTGCAGTGAAGGTACTAATGCCTCTTCCTCACTGGCTTGCCAGTTCCTTCCTCAGTGCATGCCATCAGAACAAAGGAACTCTATTTTTTTATAATTCGGGGACTTAAACATGGGCTGCCAATTCTTCTTATAGCCACCTCAACTAACCTGGTTGATGTTTATCAGCTTTTCTGCAGTTATCTTGAAGCAAACGCTGCAGCCCAGCTGAAGACTAGTGTTCTCTCTTGAAACTTGACAACAATTACATATGAGACCTGAATTTACCACCTATCATGCTCTACAGTCTTTTTCAGAACTTGCTTCTGTTACAATGGCTTTAAGAGCACAGCCATACTGAGTAACTGGTACAGTACTTATTAAGAGAGTGATGAATAGAATAGTGATGCTGACATTACTAACAGTCCTCCTTTATCTTCAACTTATTTAAAATGCTGATATTCCTGAAGGGATGTGTCCTGGTTTCAGCTTGGAGAGAGTTAATTTTCCTCCTAGTAGCTGGTACTGTGCTGTGTTTTGGATTTAGTATGAGAATAACGTTGATAACACACTGATGTTTTAGTTGTTGCTAAGTAGTGCTTACGCTAGTCACAGTCTTTGCTTCTTACCCCACCCCACCAGCGAGCAGGCTGGGGGTGCACAAGAAACTGGGAGGGGGCATGGCCAGGACAGCTGACCCCAACTGACCAAAGGGATATTCCACACCATATGGTGTCGTGGTCAGTGTATAAACCAGGGGGAGTTGGCTGGGGGGCAGCAATTGGTGCTTGGGGATGGGCTGAGGGTTGTATCACTTGTTTTTCCTGAGTTTCGTTCTGCTCTCTCTTTTTTTGTTGTTTTCCTTTCAACTACAATTTATTACCATTATTATTATTAATATTATTTTATTTCAATTATTAAACTATTTTTATCTGAAGCCATGAGTGTTGTTACTTTTGCCCTTCTAATTCTCTCCCATCCCACCTGGGGAGGAGAGGGTGAGCGAGCGGCTGTGTGGTGCTCAGTTGCCCACTGGTGTTCAGCCACGGTCATCCTTTTTGCCGCCCAACGTGGGGCACAAAGGGTTGAGATAATGACAAATCTGACCAGAGTGTGTTAAAATAAATTTGTTGTAAACATTCATTATATTAGTTTAATAGTCACTGGTCACAATGCTGTTTTAATTTTTCTCATGGTTTTAATATGTAATCCCCCACTTGCCATATACATTCCCTGCAGTGCTGTTTATCACCTCTGGGAGATGGATCAGGATTATCATTTTACCATACTGTGTAACATCGACCTATGATACGATATCATTACTAGTCAAAAAACTGATTTGGCACTTGTAGTTGGTATTGCCGTCATCTCCGTACCTCGGGCGCCATCTCTCGGAAATTGTTAATAATGACACGCAACCTTTTGTCCTCGGAGAACCAATCTATGGGGAAGACGGCGGTGGGGGTGTGTGAGGGGTGTGTGGGCTTTCCTCCGGTCTTTTACCTTCCCTTTTTCCCTCAGGCTAGTTACACCAGCTCTCGAGAATTTTTAATATCCTTGTGATTTTCAAACCAGTATGCTCCTATTTCTATGTCTCCTGAATGTATTTCGGGTCTGTGTTTAGGGTTAAACAACTATTTAAAAAATTTACCCAGAGATCTGCCCCAAGGCTGGATGGTCATGGGTGTCATGGCATGTGGGAGAATATGAGCAGGTACTTAAAGGACTCCTCACCTCCAATGATTTGGATCTTCACTCCTGAACAACTACAGGATCCTGATGAAGTGATAGTGATGGAATGCTTGGGAAAAATAAAAGCCATTGTTATTCCAAAAAGGCACAACTTATTGCATTGTGCTGGGCCCTGGCTAGTATCTACAAACCACTGCTAGGTATTGTACAGCACCCTCAGGGAGAAGAGAGGGAAAACAAACCAACAGGCATTCTGTCTGCTCCAACTCCTGCGACAGGCACTGCAGCTACACCAACCCCAGTGACAGGCACTGCAGCTGAACCAGGGAGCCAACCTGTTCTGGCATCGGTTGCCCCCATACACAAGAAGAAATCTTGGAAGAAAAAGTCAGCTCCTTTAGTAAGGGATGAAGAAGCTAAGAGCTCCTAAGAGGGAGCAGGAGGAAGCAGCATACTGCCCTGCCAGCAAGGAGGCAGACTACTCTAAAGCAAGGCCATTATGGGAACAGGAGGAGGAAGAGGAAAAATTCCCTGTTTCCCCCCCCCCCCAAGGAAGAGCTCAGCAGGATGGTTCCTCCTCTTCCTCAGAGGGAGAGGAAGAACTCATAAATGAGATGGTAACCACCTGATCTCTATCCCTGCTTGAGCTGTGAGATATGTGAAAAGATTTCAGCTGTCATCCAGGCCAACACATTATCACCTGGCTGCCCCGATGCTGGGATAACAGGGCCAGTAACCTGGAATTAGAGGGTAGGGAAGCCAAACAGCTGGGATCCCTTTCTAAGGAAGGGGGCATTGACACAGTGATTGGAAAAGGAGAACAAGCCCTCAGTCTCTGGAGGCGACTTGGGTCAGACGTGAAGGAAAGGTGTCTCTTCAAGGAAGATGTTATATGTCACTCAGGCAAGTGGACCACCATGGAGAGAGTTATCCAGTACCTGAGGGAATAAGTCATGCTGGAGGTGATTTATGATGACCCAGATCACAAGCAGTTATCCCAGGAACTGGATGAAGTCAAGTGCACATGACCCATGTGGCAGTAGTTTGTACAGAGTGCATCATCATCATATGCCAACCTATTGGCAGTAATGACTTGGAAAGACTGAAAGGGACACATGGTGGATGAATTGGCTGGCCAGCTCTGGCAATATGAAGAAAGTGTCTCTTCCTCCCTCGCCTTAGCTGTGGAGAAACTGTCCTGGGAGGGTCCAGCAACTCAAAGAGGGTAGGTCCTACTCCCCACCTGTATGGACCAGTATCTCCACCATTAGGAGTAAGTGTTTCTCTGCTCAAGAGAGGACATATAGAGAGTACACATCACAAGCCAAACTGTGGTTTTTACCTGCATGACCATGGAGAGGACATGAGGAAGCAGGATGGAAAAGCTACCTCAACCCTAGAGGCACAGGTATGTGAGTTGCAAGGGAAAATAATTACAAAAGAGGGTTCTTCCAGCAAAATTGCTGCTCCAGTCTCCAGTGGGCAGTTCCCCAGACAGAATGGAAGGGCTGATCTTATTCCTGATCTTAATGAAAAGACTTCTGGTTCATATTTACAAGAAGTGAGTAACAAATACTATGACCAGGACTAGAGGGGCCCTGCCTCCAGCCAGGTGGATGAAAGGGGGACAACTGGGTTTACTGGACGGTGTGGATCCGATGGCCTGACACATCCGACCCACAGGAGTATAAGGCTCTGCTGGACACCGGTGCACAGTGCACGCTAATGCCACCAAGCTATAGAGGGGCAGAACCCATCTGTACTGCTGGAGTGACAGGGGGATCCCAAGAGCTGACTGTATTGGAGGCAGAAGTGAGCCTCACCAGCAAGGAGTGGCAAAAGCACCCCATTGTGACGGGTCCAGATGCTCCGTGCATCCTTGGCATAGACTACCTCAGGAGAGGGTATTTCAAGGACCCAAAAGGGTACAGGTGGGCTTTTGGTATAGCTGCCTTGGAGACAGATGGAATTAAACAGCTGTCTACGTTGCCGGGTCTTTCGAAGGACCCTTCTGTTGTGGGATTGCTGAAGGTCAAAGAACAACAGGTGCTGATCGCCACCACAACAGTGCACCAGCGACAATATCGCACGACCCGAAACTCCCTGATTCCCATCCATGAGCTCATTCATTGACTGGAGAACCAAAGACTGATCAGCAAGACCCGCTCACCTTTTAACAGTCCCATATGGCCAGTGCAAAAATCTAATGAAAAGTGGAGACCAACAGATTATCACAGCCTGAATAAAGTCATGTTGCTGCTGAGTGCTGCCATGCTGGACACGGTAGAACTTCAGTATGAACTGGAGTCAAAGGCAGCC
>WEKW01010146.1:0-11901 GCA_013389905.1 Sula dactylatra | reverse complement strand
TAGCAACACTGTTTTCAGCACAAATCCAAACTATAGCTTCATTCTAGCTACTCTGATGAAAAGTAACTCTATCCCAGCCAAAACCAGCACACTTGTAAACTGGCTATCATTTTTAACTTTGGTGTTCCTAAGCTATTTTGGTGTTACCAGCAGGTTGAGGGACGGGATCATTCCCCTTTACTTGACACTGGTGAGGCTACCCTTGGAGTACTCTGTCCAGTTCTGGGCTCATCTGTACAAGAGAGATACTGGAGAGGGTCCGACAAAGGGTCATGGAGATGATCAAGGGACTGGAGCATCTCTCAAATACCTTAATATCTTTATATGGCTTGTGAAACGTACGGTACTCACAAGCACAGCAGCAAGCCACTATCATACAGAAGATTGTACAAGCACACTAGCATTGTTGCTTGCTTGCTGTTGTCACTTCTGCCAGACTGCACTTATTTCATGTATAGGTACTCCATGTCCTGTGAGCTTAAAGGAATCTTTAGCGCGTCATCCTGTCTAAAGAGCAGCAGACAGAAGCTACCCCATTGCTTACTGCATCTTAAGAGGAAACTGACCACCCTAATGTGCTGGCAGTATACTGTGTAAATATAGATATATCGCCTATCCGCTATCTGTCACTCATATCTTTGAGAAGGAGGAGCCAGGGAACTACAGGCTGGTCAGCCTCCCCTTGATCCCTGGGAAGGTGACAGAGCAGCTCATCCTGGAACCCACTTCCAGGGACATGAAGGACAAGAAACTCCTCAAGAGCAGTCAGCATGGCTTCACCAAGGCTTCACCGACTGGATAAACTTTGACGATGAACTGACAGGCCTGGTAGATGAGGGGAGAGCAGTGGCTAGTGTCTGCCAGGCCTTCAGTAAGGTCTCTGTCACTGTCTCCCCTAAGCACCTCACAGGCCCTCAAACTGTTGCCGTAGGGGTGGGATGAGCAGACAGTGAGGTGGATTGAAAACTGGCTGAATGGCCGGGCCCTGAGGATGGTGATGAGCAGCCCAAAGTCTAGCTGGAGGCTGGTAACCAGCGGTGTACCCTAGGGGAGAGGAGCAGGGACGCATACTGCGTCCAGTCCTGTTTAACATCTTCATTAGTGATCTGCACGATGGGGCAGAGCGTACCCTCAGCGAGTCTGCCAGTGACACGAAGCTGGGAGGAGTGGCTGATAGGCCAGAGGGTCGTGCTGCCATCTAGTGTGAACTTGCCAGGCTGGAGAAATGGACTGACAGCAACCTCTGGAAGTTCAGCAAGGAGAAGTGCAAAGTCCTGCACCTGGTGAGGAGCAACCCCACACACCAGTATATGCTGGGGATCACCCTGGAAACCACCTTTGACTATAGTGGAAAGCAGCTTGGCCCAAAAGGACGTGGGGGTCCTGGTGGAGGCCAAGTTGGATGTGAGCCAGTGATGTACCCTTGTGGCAAAGAAGGCTACCAGTGTCTTATCTGCATTAGGCAAAGTATTGCTGGAGGCTGAGGGAGGTGCTCCTAGCCCTCTGCTCAGCACTGGTGAGGTCGCCCCTGGAGTACTGTGTCCAGTTCTGGGCTCCCCAGTACAAGAGAGGCACGGATGTACTGGAGAGAGTCCAGTGAAGGACCATAAAGATGATTAAGGGACTGGAGCATCTCTCGTATGAGGAGAGCCTGAGAGAGCTGGGACTGTTCAGTCTGGAGAAGCGAAGGCTCACGGGGGTCTCATCAATGTGTATAAATACCTGAATGGAGGGTGTAAAGACGACATAGCCATGCTCTTTTCCATGGTGCCCAGTGACAGGGCCAGAGGCAGTGGGCACAAACTGAAACACAGGACGTTCCTCTGAACATCAGGAAACACTTTTTTACTGTGAGGTTGACTGAGCACTGGCACAGGTTGCTCAGGGAGATTGTGGCCTCTACATCCTTGGAGGTATTTGGCAGTCATCTGGACATGGTCCTGGGCAGTGAGCTCTAGGTGGCCCTGCTTGAGCAGGATGGATTGGACAAGATGACTTCCAGAGGTCCCTTCCAACCTCAACCATTCTGTGATGCTATAGCTATTTTATCAACCTTTGATGTTGAGGCCATTTTAAGCAGTAGGTCACATGAGTTCAGTAATTTGAGAGCTGAGTTTCTTCAGAAGCCAAATTCTCGTGAATTGTTCATAAAATGAATGTTAATCTACAGTTACGGTAAAATAATTTAGGTCAAAAATTATCTCTCAAGTTTTTTAGTCCAATCTGCCATTCAGAGCCAGCATCAAAGTTAGATTGCTCAGGACCTTGTCTAGTTGAGTTTTGAATATTTACAAGGATGGCAGTTCCCAAATTCTGGGCTTATAGTAAGCGTGATATCCTGAGACAAGTATGCATGTCCACTGTGAAAAAGGTTCTAGGTATGAAATCAGTCCTACAGACAAGCTTTCAAAGAAGCACTCAAAATGTTAGACTGTTCCAGAAGTAAAGTTGCTCATTTAAATTAAAAGATCACATTTCTCTCTAAGGATGAAATAATTGTGACAGAATCAGTTGTTTTTTGTATTTACATTTTTCAACTTTCGGGTATTACAAATATAACTACATTATGGTTTTTGTAGTTTGGGTAGATTGTAATACTGTATGTATTCTGCTTCTGAATGCAACTTCAGTTAGCATAGCTTTCTGTAGCTATGCTGTGACAGATGTGTGTGCATCTTAAAGGTCAGATAGGAGCTTGACTTGCATAGCATGAGTTCTGTCCAAACGCATCATCTACAAACCTTGCTTTTTGTGAATTACTACATTTAATGTCTACCTATTTTCTTTCTTAATGTAATTGCATGTGTTGGTTAAATTACTCAGCTTACTACTGCACCTGTAACAGTAACTATTTCATCTGTAAATATTGCAATGATAAATGTTGGCATTTAATGGCTGTCTTGTTATTCAGATTCTTAGTTGTTTGTATCATAGAATTTCTATCTTGAGTTGAAAGGGACCTATAAGGATCATCAAGTCCAACTCCCTGCTCTTTGCAGGACTACCTAAAACTAAACCGTATGACTAAGAGCGTCGTTCAGATGCTCCTTGAACTCTGACTGGCTTGATGCCCCTTTCTCTGGAGAGCCTGTTCCAGTGACTGACCACCTTCCCAGTGAAGAACCTTTTCCTAATGTCTGGAGATCAGCACCTGCCCCTCCTCTTCACCTTGTGAGGAAGCTGTAGACTGCAATGAGGTTTCCCCTCAGTCTCCTCTTCTCCAGGCTGAATAAACCGAGTGACTTTAGCTGCTCCTCATACAGTTTCTCCTCCAAACCCTTTACCAGCTTCACGGCCCTCCTCTGGACACTCTCTAGTAGCTTTATATCCTTAACGTACTGTGGCGCAGTACTCGAGGTGAGGCCACACCAGTGCAGAGTAGAGCAGGGCAATCACCTCCCTCGACTGGCTGCAATGCAGTGCTTGATGCACCCCAGGACATGGTTGGCCCTCTTGGCTGCCAGGGCACGCTGTTGGCTCATGTTCAACTTGCTGTCGACCAGAACCCCCAGGTCCCTCTCTGTAGAGCTGCTCCCCAGCCTCTTGTTCCGCAGTCTGTCTGTCCATCCAGGGTTGCCGTGCCCCAGGTGCAAAATCTGGCACTTGCCCTTGTTAAACTTCATACGGTTGGTGATTGCCCAGCTCTCCAGTCTGTCCAGATCTCTCTGCAGGGCCTGTCTGCCCTCAAGAGTGTCAACAGCTCCTCCCAATTTTGTGTCACCAGCAAACTTAATTAGTATTCCTTCAAGTCCTGCCTCCAAGTCATTTCCAAAGAGATTAAAGAGTGCTGGCCCCAAGATGGATCCCTGCGGAACCCCACTAGTGACCGGCCGCCAGCCCAATGAAATCTCATTTACTATAACCCTTTGAGCCTGACCCATCAGCTAATTGCTCAGTCACTGCATTATGTGTTTATCCAGCTGTATGCTGGACGTTTTGTCCAGGAGGATACTGTGAGAGGCAGTATCGAAAGCTTTACTGAAATCCAAAAAGACCACATCAACTGGCTTCCCTTGGTCAACTAGTGGGTACCTTGTCATACAAGGAAATTAAGTTTGTTAGGCAGGACTTTCCCCTTGTGAACCGGTGCTGGCTGGGTCCAATGACTGCGTTGTCTTTCAGGTGTTTTTCAATAACTCCCAGAATAATCTTCTCCATAATTTTTCCAGGCACAGAAGTGGGACTGACAGGCCTGTAGTTACCAGGGTCATCCCTGTTGCCCTTCTTGAAAATTGGGACAACGTTTGCCAGCTTCCAGTCAACTGGAACCTCTCCAGATTCCCAAGAGCATTGAAAAATCATTGAGAGAGGTCTGGCTATGACATCAGCCAGCTCTTTAAGTACCCTTGGATGAATCCCATCAGGCCCCATTGACTTACAGGGATCCAGCTGCAGCAGCAAGTCCCGCACAAGTTTGGTGTTGAGTGGGAGTTTATCATTCCCACAGCTGTGCTTCTCTAGCCCAGAGGGGTCCCAGAGCCCGCCATCAGTGTTGAAGACCGAGGCGAAGAAAGTATTAAACATCTCTGCTTTGTCTGTGCTCCTATTTGTGAGGTGACCATGCTCATCAAGTAACAGGCCAATGTTTTTTCTGGCCTGCCTTTTGCAGTTATCATATTTTAAAATAAGCTCTTTTTATTATCCCTCACAGTACTGGCTAGCTTTGACTCGCTGAGCTTTGGCCGCACAGATTTCCTCCCTGTAGTGGTGAACAGCATCTCTGTAGTCCTCCTCTGTTCCTGACCTTGCTTCCACTGGCCATATACTTTCTTCTTTTGCTTTATTTCTAGAAGAAGAGCCCCGCTCAGCCAAGCTGGCCTTCTGCCTCACCTGTTTGACTTCCTACATTTTGGAATTGCCTGCTCCTGTGTTCTTGGGAGGTGGTACTTAAAAAGTGACCACCACTGATGGACCCCAGGACCTTCAAAAGCTTTCTCCTAGGGGACCTTACTAAGTAGTTCCCTGAGTGACCTGAAGTCTGCTCTGCTCATATCCAGAGTTGAGGTCCTGCTGGCAGTTTTCCTCCTGTTATCATAGATTTTAAACTTGGTTGCTGTGACCAAGGCAGCCACCAATCGCCACTTCACCCACAAGACCCTCTCTGTTAATAAGCAACAAACTGAGGAAGGTATCTTTCCTGGTTGGTTCCCTTAGTACCTGTACCAAGGATTTATTGTCCAGATAGTTTAGGAACCTTCTGGACTGTTTGTCCCAGCCACGTGGTATTCCCAGTTGACATCTGGCAAGTTGAAGTCCCCCATAAGGACAAGGGCACATGACTTAGAGGCTTCCCTTAGTTCCTTAAAGAATAACTCATCGGTGTCATCATTCTGGCTGGGTGGCTTATAGTAGACTCCCATGACAACATCCGCTTTATTTGTTGTCACTTAATCCTTACCCAGAGGTTCTTAACTGTACCATTGCTGACTGCAAGTTCTATGCAATGACTGTGCATTCTAGCTCCTCTACTACACACAATGCCACCCCCTGCCTCGCCATCCCCTCGTTTCTGGGATATTAGGATTTAACAGAAGGAAATAGTAGAAGTGTTTCCTTTTTTTTATTTTCCAGTTCTGTGTATGTTTTACATATAAGGTAGGGTTGGAAGTGCTGAAGTCAAAATTGTTCAGGATGCATAATCTTTTTGGTTTTGGTTTGGCTTTAGTAAACACCTGGATATTCTGAACAAAAAGCTGTGGGACAAAAGTGATCCCAAAGGCTATTCCTGATTGTCTCATTGCTTAGGTCTTATTGATTGTAAGCAAGGATTAATATTTTTTTAAAGAGTAGAACTAACCTGTCTGCATTACATCATAGAAATGCAAAAACCTGAAGTCGCTTTTCTCAGGTTGTTTGTCACTCCAAGTTGTAGCTGTAGGTATATTTATGTACTTGAATTAGTGGACCGACTTCTCTTAAGAGCAAACTCCACCTCTGTAACAGATAGAGCTGTTTGTGTGAGAATGTCAGCAACATGCCACTGATTTAAGTTTTCAACTTCAGGGACACATTGGTCTTACAGGTCCTGGGTCGAGGAAGTGTGTTTTCTCTGAAATGGCTAAATTTTTTTTTCCTGGCTTTTCATGCAATGTAATTCTTTATAAAAATGATGTTTTAATGCCTTCTTTTTAACAGGAGAAAGAAACTGGAAACAAAAGTGAAGAAACTTGAAGGTAACTTTCTCATCATGTTACTGTGCTGTTGTCCTACTCCATCTCTTGGTTCCTTTTTTATCTAAAGAAATAATTGCAGCTGTCTAACTCTGAGGCCCCAAGGAGCAGAGCAGGGCAGTACTATGTGTGGTGCTTAGTCTCTGAATTACATCTGCAAAATGTTTTCTGTTGAGTATCTTGGGCACATTGCGTAAATGAAGTTGGAAGGGAACTTGTGGTCATGAAAACCTCAAAGGATGGAGTCTGCCCAGCCTGTCCAGGCAACTTGATTCACTGCATGATTGTCTTCATGGTGAAAAACCTTTTCCTTACAGCCAGTTGGAAACTCTCTTGTTTCAGCTTATGCCCGATGTCTCTTGTCTTCCCACCATGCACTCCTGAACAGTCTCATTCCATCTTCTTGATACCTCCATGTAGGTACAGAAAGGCTGCTCTTGGATCCCTTCTAAGGGTTTTTTGTTGGTGGTTTTTTTTCCTATCAAGGTAATTAGGTCTAGTTCAATGAGCCTATTTTCATAGGGCATGTGCTCCTGCATTCTAATAATCTTGGCAGGATTCTTCTAGTCATGTTTATAATGATATTTAAATACGTAGTGCTTCTGACATACATCTTCTGATTTTTAAATATTCTGGCAATTGGTTTTTCATTTGTTTGTTTGGTTTGGTTTGGGTTTAAGTAGAGATAAAGCACTTGCCTCGTGGCACCGTGTTTTTCTTGTTTTGCTGTTAGAGGATGAATATGCATAAAGCATTCTGATACTTAATTTGCTGTACTGTTAGTTGGTGAGGCAGATATTTTCGTTCATGGCACGCTAACAGATGTGCTTACCACAGTTTAAAGTACAATGAACTGAGTGATTTGTATCTTAGTGTTAGAAACCCCCCAAATCCTGTAAGGTACAGGGTGTTTATTTTGATGAGCATTTTGAAGTTCCATTATGTAGCCGCAAGGTTTTTATACCCTCTTGCCCCCAAAAACTCAAATTCTGGCAGAGCTAGAACAAAATACAGTGAGATAGTTTGCATTAGGTCCAATCTGAGTGACTGGTTTATCTGTTTTGCTCTTTTCTGTGTTCTTTAAATATCCCAGACCCCGTATTTTAGCCTGGTATCTTTTATCACTCTGAAATTTTCCCATGATTGTTTTTTGTCAACCTACCACCTGAGGTGCCTTTTTAAAGCTCTTTTTTTTTTTTATATGTTCTCTTCTGTGGCCTAATCTGATCAGTAGGCAAGTTCCATCTGTATTTTCTCTGCTGTCTGTGTGTAAGTCACGAAGCTGATCTCTCAGGAGTTCTCTCAAGTATCTCTCTTACTTGAGAATTTCCCTAGGAACCTCACATTCAGTCTTCACTTACCTGCCCTGTACTTTTGATTTCCACCCATCTGCACTCTTCCCAGGTGTCTGTTAGACATTAAAAGATAAGGTACTCTTCTTTGTTCATGGGTCTTGAGAGCTATCTGCATCTTTTTAATACAGTTGGCCATGGTGTTTTCATTTTTGGACCTGAGCCCTCTTTTAAGAGAATAAAACACATGAAAAAACCATTGCACCTCATTCTTAATTTTATTCCCTTTTTTCACTTGGTGTATATTGTTCTACAGTACAGTATCATTACAATATGACCCACTCTTCATTCTTGCATGTAAGTGAGAAAAGTAATAAATGTATTTCAATAGTTCAGAACAGTAATTATGCAGTGGAAGATGACATACTTGCATACATGAGTTGTCTTAATGAGCCAAAATACAACTTCAAGAGATTTGTATTTCACATTATCTATTTTTTTCCTGTAATTTGATTTGCAAACTAGTGACCAATACTACTTAAATTAGTTGTTTCTTATATTGTAGTTTCTAACTTGAATTTTGGTTTTCTTTCATGAAGAGGCTGCAACAAAGCATACACAGGACTTCAGACAACTGAAAACTGAAAAGAAGAGGCTTGAAAAGGAGCTAAAGAAGGCACAAGTAAGACTTACCTTGTCTTTTAGATGAAGCTTCTTTTAGTATTTCTGCGGGGAAAAAAGGAAGCTACTAGTAATAGAGATACTGAAATAGTAAAATTACATGTGTTGGGGATATTGTGTAACTAAACATAGCAATTCACCTTAGGAGGTAGAGATTTTCCAACTGAAGCGTGGCCTTTGAAATGTTGATTTTAGATTTCTTGCTAATTAAGAGTAGGTGCTCTACAAACTATGTATGGCATGAAAAATGAATATTGTTTAATTTTAACAGGGAAAACTTGATGGTGTACTTAAAGAGAAGTGCAGAAGAGGTAAGTGTTCACCTTTGATTGCCTTCAGATTTATGTGTGGTATTGTTCCATTTGAACATTTCCATTCCCCCCTCTCCTCTTTTTAATAGTTAAGCATGCGGAGACGCAGAGTTCGAGTGAAGATCTTACAAGAGATATAGACAAAGGTAAGATTTTTAGCAAGAGCATTCCCTGTACGGAACCAACCATTATGAATTCATTGCAATTCTTCTGGAGTTGCATTTTTGGAAACAGGATACTGACAGAAATGCTCTAAGAGCAGATGTGGTTGATACAAATATGTTACACTGATGAAGGACTAACATATTTTCAGTTTTGCAGTAAGGAAAATACTTGATTTATTAAAATGACTAGTCTAGATTTTTTTGTTACTCCATGGTAAGACTAAGATGAGTTACTACTGAGGGGGCATAAAGTAAGAATGTGATATAAATACTTTGTTCCTGAAAGATTTTCTCCCCCATTTATGTTCATGTCACCTGAGCTGTTTTAGAAAGCTGCTTAATTTCACTAATGCTACATTCAAATCTGCTTTTACATTTTACTCTGGGGGCTCCTGCAACTTTTTGCCACCTTCACTATAGAAAGGAAAAGCTAAAGCATTCTGCAACTGTTCCTTCGGTCTGCTGTGTGGCTATGGCCAATGCAGGATCCATTCCCTCAGTGGCATCTAGCATTTCTCTTTCTCTGAAGCTAAAATGCTCCTCTGTCTTTTGCCTTAATTTTTGTTGCGGGTATTTTGTTGTAGGCATGTCTGTATTCTGTAAATATAAAGAAACATAAATCCTTAGCTCTCTGAGCAATTGAGGTTTTCCTCAATTTATAAAAACATTTATTTTAACAGAAAAAATAAAGCTCTTGTTAGAAGAACTCTGGACGTGCATTAACAGTGCAACAGGAAAAAGAGAGAATCAGGAAAATGATCCTGTCTTGGGTGAGATGGCATGCAAAGTCTTGACATTTTCTTGAAGCTGTCTCTTTTTCTGACCAAAAATAAATATTGGTACATTTTTCCAGCTTCTGTTCAGGATACGGCATGGCCTGAAAAAAGAAGACTGACAGTTACAGAAGGTAGGTTCCAGTAAATGTAAATTTATTAATATGCAAGTGCATTAGCTTAGTCTTACTGGGATATCATCAAGTTGGGTAGTTTGCCTAACACTTTTTTGACAGACTTAAATACTTTCCTTGGTGATTGCCTGGTCAAGTATATTTGTGATTAGAATATTTGAAAATAATTGCAAATACTAAATAAAAGCTGTTATAATCTGCTGTTGCAATTGAGAAATCGAATTCTTTCACTGTCAGCTGCTTTGACTATTTCTAAGTAGTCAAAACTCACCTCTCATGTTTATACCTTAATTATTATATCATTATAAACTCTGCAGTATATAATGTGAATTACGGGATGCAAGCTCTCTTTTGAGTATGAAACAAACACATGGTAACATGTGTTTTACAGCTGGACTGTAAAATTTAAGAAGCTGTTACCACTGTTTTCTTCATTCACACCTGCTTCAATAATAGATAATGGTGCATTAATTTCTGTATTCATGATACAGTGAAACAAAACATATAATTTGGTGATAGCTTTAATTTTGTAATGTGATATTCAGTGTAATAAGAAAAAATAATCTGAGTAGTTATCCACATGCACATTCACAGCAAACTTGAACTGCTTTAACTTCACATAACAGATGTCATTTTCCTTCTGCCCTCAAGAGAAACAGGTGCCTTGAAACTGCATTAGTATTTCTGTAGTTGTCTTTCCAGAGTGTGTTTATTAATATTCCCATCTGCCACAAAGGGTTCTTTAGGTTCCAGGAGTCCTGTCCCAAATTCCCTTTCAAATCTTCTCAAGGAAACTACAGTACGTTCACAAAAGGAAGTAATTGTCCATAACAGTTCCTTCCAGTCAGTCCTTCTTCTGCTTTTGTTGGAGTGGCTAGGTATCACAGAAAAATCTTACTTTATGTTGCTTTGGCTTTGTGTTTTTCCGTCTTTAAGCCTAGGACAGCCATCTTGTTCTCCCTGTCATGAAAGTGGCCGTTACCTTGGATTCATAATAGCAAAATGTTTATGTTTACAGATGCAAACTTCTAGCAAAAAAAAGGTTCTTAATGAGTTTGCCCTAACTTCTTGTCCCATATTATAATGGTTTCATCTTACAGAGCAAATCAGCTTGACGGTAGTATTGCTGAGGCATCTTTTCCAGAGAGTGTCAGTTCATCTGTCTGTCTGGATCTAGCCTTTCAGAAAGATACCTCTTTGGCTGATTTCTTAGTACACTCAAGTGTGCTGTAAAATATCCAAAGCTTTACATTACAATCAGTGCCTTCTGTGTTCCACCAAGGTTTATACCACTTTGAATGGCTTTCTTGAAGAACATGTTCATGTATGAAAACTAGAAGACTCATCAGACTTTGCACTTATGCTTCTTCCAAGAAATGTGCCATTGTGAAAGCCTCATAGGACAATGAGGTTTTGCCAAACTCCATTTAAATTTAATTGATTTAAAAGCATTTTTGCTTGTTCTTAGTAGTATTGTTAAAATCTGCCAGTAATAAAGTAGACTGTACCTGCAGTTGACCATCAGACCAATAGCCTTAGATCTTAATCTAAGGTTAATAAGACATGGCTGGTTTTTTAGACTTTGGAAAACTGTTTTCCATGTAATTTGGGCATAAAGTCACCTGCACTGTGAATGGGCATGTGAAGAAGCATTTGAAGAACCTTGCAGCCCAGTGCTGAAGACTGTGGTAATTTGTATGCTCCAACATGCACTGTTTGTATGGAGGCTTATGGTGAGAGGAGATGGGGGAAGATGGGAAGACCACATCTGGGAGGATGTGATGTGTGGATGTGCTCTCTCGAAAAACAAAATACTGTCTGTAGCTCTAAAGAATAGCTAGTTGTTGTGGTTTAGCCCTGGTCAGCAACTAAGCACCACCCAGCTGCTCGCTCACTCCCCCCACCCCTGTGGGATAGAGGAGAGAATCGGAAGGGCCAAAGTAAGAAAACTCGTGGGTTGAGATAAGAACAGTTTAATAATTAAAATAAAGCAGCAATAATAATAATAATAATAATATAATGAAAAGAAAAATAATGAGCAAGAGAGATATGAAACCTTGGAAGAAGGGAAGGAAAAAAAAACCAAACCAAAATCGAACAACAAGTGCTGCAAGCGCTCACCACCTGCTGACCGATGCTGCCAGTCCCTGAGCCGCGATCGCTGCTTTCCCCGGCCAACTCCCCCCAGTTAATATACTGGGCATGACGTCCCATGATATGGAATACCCTTTGGCCAATTCGGATCAGCTCTCCTGGTTGTATCCCCTCCCCTCCCGGCTTCTTGTGCACTTGGCAGAGCATGGGAAGCTGAGAAAGTCCTTGACTTATGTAAGAACTACCTAGCAACAACTAAAACATTAGTGTTTATCAACATTA
>WEKW01010142.1:40834-62685 GCA_013389905.1 Sula dactylatra | reverse complement strand
AATATTATCTTTATATATGTAAATAAGAGTAAGAAAAGCCAAAAAAAACTTGTAAGCTCTGGAAATTTATTGTCAGACTATCAAATTGTTGAAACATGGCAAAAGTTTTGCCCCAGGACAACTAACTCCATTCCAAAGAGCTTCCAGGGGATGATCAGCAGTTAATACAGAGCAGGGGTCATTTCCAGTAGGCAGGTTTAGGGACCCAGGTTGGGCATGCTTAATTAACTTGTATAAATATAGTGTGTGTCAAACCACGTGTTAATGCCAGATGATGATTAGCATTTAATGTTGTTTACTTTATATTCTCTGAGGTATTGGGGGTGAGGGGTTTTATCCTGTATGCTGTATATTTCAGCAATTTAAATGGAGAAACAGGCAGCCAGCTTCAGTCTCCTTCTCCCATTTTTCCTATATTTGTTGATCCCTGAACCACCTTGATTCCTTCCTTTCCTTGTCTTTGAGTTTTCCCTGAAACATCGCAAAATAAGTTTTGCAGAACCCCACAATCTCCTTAAAGTATTTCTTAATAAATTCTGTACAGCGTCACTCACCTCTTATTCCATGATAAATTTACCTTTTTACCCCCTTGAGATGCATGATAATCTTGTTTGCCCTTATCAATTACAAAGTTCTGGTTTAACCCTTTCAAGGTTACACCTGAGTGGTTCCTTCAGTGGCTCATCACTCAATGACTGTAGAGTTCTGGTCTGTTGATAATCTGATAGTTGTTAGGTTTTGTGTGCTGCAAGTTCAGTTTATGATTTTTTCCCTATTTTTCTCCCTCATATGTATTGAATTGCCATTAACTGGATATGCTTACATTGCATATGTCCTTAAACCTTGGATCAGAATTACATATGTTCAGTTAGTTGCCAAAAAAGAGTTTTCTTCTTGTACTCCTAGTCTGTAATCTTGAGGCTGACAGTTTCATAGCTTATGGGGCTTGTAACTGTTTAAGAAGATCACTGTTGCAGAAGGAATGTTAAAAAGCCTAGGTGAACTGTTCAATTGAAACTCTTGCACAGTAATTCACAATTTTAATTAAACCAAGTGACCAGGGTAATAAGTGACTTATGCGCGATGTTACTTAATAGGATGAGCTGTTCTTTATTTGCTTTTTATTTGGGACAATTTAACTGATGAATTCAGGGGGCCTTTTTGAATTGTGATTTTAATTATTATAACAAATGCATTTTAGCATGTCTAATAATAATTTCCTGTTTGAGTTGCTTCCTGTTAATCTTTAAATTCATATTCAGATAAATTCTGTCTCAAATAGTCCTAAAGCTTCAATATCAATGCAATGGTATGTCACACTTTATTTCATTTTATGTTTATGTATAATCAACAAGTGTGTGGTACCAACTTCTCTAGTGAGAAAATAAATTGAATGCAATTATGGACCTTTCTCTGTTCCAAGCAGAGGCAGGTTCTCGCTATTGGGAAAGAAAGTGGTACTGGTATTGAGTGTGTTGGAAGGATTTGTAAATGAAAGAAACAGCAAGCTGCTTTCTAGGTAACGCTTGGCAATGTTAAGCATTTGTTCAGAAATGAACTTCCTTGACGGGTCTGTTCAGTGACTGAGATGTGCCTGTACTTGTCCGGGAGGGACACTGTTGCATAATTAGTTTTCATCCTGTGTGACTGGAATAGATGCCAGAGTGAATTCTGGAAAGGGGGACTGGAAAGAGCTGTGAGGGGGAGAGAAGAGATTAGGAAATAGCAGAGACCAGAGAAATTGAATCTGTGCTCTACTGATGAGTAAAAATAATGCTCTGGATGACTGAGGGTCCCTTGTGTCATTCCTTATCCTCTGTCCTTTAGTGAAATGCAACCATAAATTTGGGTTTCCTTTTTTAAACTTTTAGGGAAACCCCTCCTTCCCTTTCAAGCACAGCAAGCTGTGCAATGACCTGTTTTTAGTCATTAAGGGCTTCTTTAGTCCTAATATCTGAATCATTAAATATTCTGTGTATTTATAGTAAAATTTTAAGGTTTAAAAGACATAACAATAATAGTTTTTTTAAGTTGTTCAGAACTGATTAAAAAATGATTTGTTTGGGGTTTTTTTTCCTCCTTTTTGTGTGTACAGGTCCCAAACAAAATTGGGAAAGAATCAGAACTGACACTTTATTGAAAATGTTTGGGGTTTTTTTTTCCAGTTTAGGCTTTATTGACATGCTTGCTAATTTCCATACCAGTAAATGAGCAGCTCTAGTCTGAAAGAGAGGTGTACAAAAATCTGAGAGAGACTCAAGTTGCTTGCAGATGTTTGAAGTTTGCTGAAAATAAATGACAGCAAACACAATCTATTGAATGGTATACAGAAAAGCTTGCTTTCTAAGACAAATCCCTTCAGCTAGTACAGCCTTCTCTCCTGTATGGTGCTTGTACTAAATCTCTTTCCTTCTGTAGTGGGAAGAACTGTTAAATCTACAGGTACTTAAACATCAAATATAAAGAATGCTTAATTTACTTTGGAATTGAGAGAAAATGATTCTTTGCCATGAAAGATTAAGAAACAATGCTTTATCAGTTCAGTTGTGTCTACGTTTTCTTTGAAAGCCAAGACAAGTAAATTTGACTCACAGCATTTGCAAGATTATTCAGTTGTCTGGGAAGGGGACTGTGAATACTTACAGAAGGTGGCAAAAGATCTATATGCATGCAAAACCAGGACTATATCCATGGTGTATTTTAAATACTATATTTTTAGTAATGTTCGCTTCAATAGAGAGTAGCTCCAAGAAAAGCAGTAGTTAAACTGCTCAAAGGCCAGCCTTGATGTTGCATCTCTAGCACCATATTGCAGCTTAAGAAGATGAAAGTGTTTTGTATTGTGGACTTTGAGACAGTACTTAAGGGCAGTAGAATTGTATATTTTTTTAATCTGTATTTATACAAGTGTTGCACAAACAATAAACTTTTTTATAAATAGTAAACAACAGCTTAAAAATTATGCTGTTCGAGGTGTTTTCACATGAGAATAAAACCTCAGTTTCAGTAAAATGAGAATTTGGAGGTAAAATAACTAGATGAAATCATAGAATGTCCTGAGTTGGAAGGGACCCACAAGGATCATCAAGTCCAACTTCTGTCCCTGCACAGGACAACCCCGAATTCACACCATGTGTCTGAGGGCATTGTCCACATGCTTCTTGAATATTGTCAAGCTTGGTACCGTGACTGCCTCCCTGGGGAGCCTGTTCCAGTGCTCCACTACCCTCTGGGTGAAGAACTGGATAAGTAAAAGAATATTTTCTGCTTAACTTTTCTTTCAAGAAAAGTGTTATAAATTCTGCTTTAAAAAAGCAGCAAAAAACTGATTCAGAAATAAGTTTCCAGTTTCATAATTTTGGCACATTTTACCAATTTTCTAAAATCTGGAATTCGGCAGTTCTTTCCTCAAACATGTTAATTTGGTGAATCTTCCTCTCCTTCATCTTCGTCCCTTCATGGTCATCCCCATGTCCATATCCAGCCCCCTGTCCTCCTCAGCTGCCAACCCAAACACCAGAACTACAAAGGTAGAATGAGGATTGCAGTTTATTTTAATAGTTTTTAAAAACAAACTTTTATATCCTTTGTCTTGGTTCCTGTTAAAAATGTGACTTTCCTATCCCTAAATTCATGGAAGGGAAATGCTCTAAGGTAAAAGGGATGCCACAAGCTCTGGTCCTGTAGTCTAGCTGGCACTGTCTAGTTAATTCTGTGGTAAATTGTCTTGTCTCTGTTGTAATCCTGTTTAAGATAGCTCCCTTAAAATATATGTAAACGTCTCCCATCTTAAGTAAGGATTCTGCTTGTAATTAATTTAGCACAAGCTAAGTATAACAATTCATCCTTCCTAAAATAATTTGAAGATTATTCAGCTGCCAAGTTCATTAGAAGTGGTGCTGTAGACCCTGGAGACCAGGTGGGATCACAACTATAGTGGTTGTTTGTGTTTTGATTTAAATTCATTTCTTCATATAGCAAGTGTGTCAAAAACCCTAATGAAGCACAACAATTTAAAAAGAATTGAGAACAAGATATTACCTAACAAAGATAAGTTGGTTTTTGGTTATTTTTTTCAAGCATTACATAATTAAAACATGTAAATGATGCTGCCTTTCTAGGCTTATTGAAATCTGAGAGTATTGTTTTGATTTTTAAGGCTCTATTCCTTCTCTCTTATTAGGCTTTGTTAGATTCTATGCTTTCTTAATCGAATTCTAGAGGACAATAGGTATACTGTTATATTTCTGTGAGCCTTTATGAATAATAGTAGAAATAAAACTCAACAGAAATCACATGATGCCCTAAGTTTTTTGTTTGGTTTGTCTTTTTTTAATACTGTGACCCTTGTCACCTGAGCACTTAGCCAAACTTCCAAGTTCTTGCTCAGTCTAGGAGAAGCATTTGGCACAAAAGTCAGAGGTTGAATTACATTCTGGGTTTAATTACAAAGTCCTGCTTCCCTGAATGCAGCAGTATGATCAGCAAGAAATGGTTAATTACAAGGTTCTGGGGACAGCAGACATCCCTGGCAACCCTTATGAAGCCCTGTTTTCAGTGCTTTTTGTTTTTTAAACTGAATTTTGTCATGTATGCTTTGGTGGTTCTGTGATGGCGCCACATCATAACTAGTGGGAATCCTTTGGCCTGTCCACCTGCAGGTTTTGTCTTGTTTGTATTTGTTGGTGATACTCTCTGTTTTGGGGATTAAGGCTTGTAAGTGCTGTAGAGGAATTGAAATTTACTTAACTGAGCCATATAATGGGAGAAATCTCATCTTTTCTTCCCTCTTCAGTTTTAGAGGTTTCAAGTGAACTCTATGCCAAATGTGCTTTAAAATGCTAGGTAGAGTTCAGAGTATAAATGCTGTGTCCCACAAGCCACAGTTTACATCAGGGCAACAGATGACATGCTGGTCCCCTGTTGCCTAACCAGATGTTCTCTCCAGCTTGGTCTTCTGAACTGTTGGTGGAGCAGCTGATCATAGCTCAGCGTGCTACCCTTTTTTTTTCAGTTTTTCTTGAAGTGAGTTATAAACTACTATAGTTCAGAAACTGCTTTTAGCCCTGCCATCAGTGCAGCAGAAATAGGGCAGCTGTCAGGTGCCAAAGTGTGTGTGTTAGTTCTGGTTTAGATGGCCTGTCCTCCAGGTGCCCCTTCAGAGTGGTGTGGGTCATTTTTTTATTGAATATATATAAACTTATACATTTTCCTTTTCTGGGTTATGTATAGATGGCCCCATCCACCTTGGTAAAGACCGGTGATAGATTCTGGTAAAGATTCTTGGGCAGGAATGGTGACACATCATGATACTGAGCCCCAGTTCGTCCCCACATACTGCTGCCCTCCTTATCTAAGCTTGTGCTGCCCTCAGCTTTTCAGGGGGTGGGGGGTGGGTGGGGGGTGTCTGGCTCCCGCCTTAGAGAGGAAAGGTCAGTTTATTTACAGATCATTAAAATCTTACAAGGATTCTGATTTGAATAGCAAACATATAAAGCCCGAATCAATGAAGAGCGAGCTAATTTTTCCTGACAGGAATTGAAGAGTCCAAATTCTTTCATTCAAGTAGTCCTGACATCTTTCCCATCCGGTTCCCACAGCAAGGACATGGTGTAGTCTTGTCCAGGACCATCAGCACCAGCGTACCCTCAGCTGGCAGGTCCAGGACCTTCAGCACCCTGGGAGTAAGGTTGGCACTATTCCATATCAACATTCACTGAGTTAACAAACTCCAATCCTGTCACATGTAATCCCTCTTCCACCAATTTTGGTGGTCATTGATGGTTTTAATGACCATTTCATCATGCCAATCCATAAGTCAAATTTGCGTGGCCACTGATGGAGGTGTTACTGCAGTGGCCAGCTCATTTTGTCACTGTAAAGCAAGCGTGAGTAAAAACCAGACAGCACCACCCTCCAATGCTGTCAAACTAGGCCCAGCTAATACCAGTGGGTACAGGATCTGGGCAATGATGCAATCTCGATGCCAGAAATTTGTTTCACCTTTGTAAATACTATCAAATCATTGGTGAAGTCAATCTATAGGAAGGAAGGAACTATAACTCCCTGAACAATGGGGCAGAGGTCAGCCTGGTTACCCTGAAGGACATCCAGTGGGACCATGAGGAGGCATGACCTCTGCAGCTCTACCCAGTTAGTAACCATGATCCCATGTTAAGAGAGTCACAGTTACTCCTGCTTCTCTTACCTATGTGAGGCTGGAACACAGGATAGGGGATCTAGGTGTTCTCTTGTATCTAAAATGGCACAATACACCTATGTTGGGATGCTGAGATGACGGCCTTTTCTGCCACCCAGCATTTAAATCCTGCATAGACCTCATGCTGTATTCTATGGGGGGAAAAAATGTCTACCGATGTCAATAGATAGTAATTTACTTTAGGATCTGACTCCTTAAAGGCATGTTGATTTTCTAACATCTTCAATAGCCTCTGTTAAGATTGGTATTTAATTTTTCCTTAAACAGCTGTTGTTTACCTGAATTTTTTCCTTTGTTCTGATTCCCGACTTTCCCAATCTTTAGCTGCCACTGGTGTAATATTATTAGTAGGTGGAATGAATTGGGAAATGTGTCTTTCAGAGATAAGTGTTTGGTTGGTTGGAGTACCTGTCTGGGCTCATAGCTGTCCAGAGAATTTTTTTTGGCCTTAAGTAGCCTACAACTCAATGTTGAGCTCTTCTAAATATCTGTGGAAGTAAAAACTTGTTGCCTTATGTGGCAGCATCACCATGGTTTGTAACAGTCAATTTTCAGAAAGAAATGGATATGCTGCTTCTCTATCATGCTCGCCAATTTAGCATTTTAGATTTATGTAAGTTGATGCTATATGGAATACTACGGTATTAAAGATTATGATTCCTTGCCTAATAATACACTTAAGGAAAATTGGCACATCAGCATGACTTATAAAATGTGGATAACATGGTGTGTGTGTTCTTACCATCTATCTCAGGGTCGCTTTATTCACACGTGTTTTAGAGTGCAAAGAGTATACTTGACTGCAAACTATTACTTATTAGTTAACATGCAGAAAGGATAGGTAGGATTTAAAAACTGCTAGTACACTCATAGCTTCCAATAAGACACCTGAAAAGTCTCTGCTGGCCAGGCAGGCATCCATCGGGTGGGAGAAAGGAGGCTGCCATTACTTGTAACAGACCCTCGGTGGTGCTGGGTTATGCTCTTCAGACTCCATATGATTTTCTTCTATAGTTTTGCACCTTTCCATGTTCTTCCTTTTGAATCTTTGAGCTACTAACAAACCTGTCTTTCTCTGACTTTACCTTTCTTACCTTGCATAACTCTAATCTAAAAACTTTTTTGCAGCTTTCTCTCAACTAAATGGTTTCCTTAAAAGTTTAAGCTATATAGGTTTTGTGACACAACTGATCCCCCAGTCAGGAGGGAGGGGAGAAGGAAAGGCGGGAGGGGAAAATTAGAAGAATTAATGTATCATATGTAAAAGAGTTGACTTCCCAGAGTGTAGGTGTAGTCACTGAAGTGTTCTCTTCTGCAGCTTCTGAGGATTTAGTCAGGTACAGATGATGTTCTTCCAGTTGCGTTTACGCAGTAATTATGACATTCAGTGGCAGGTTACATTTGTCACAAATATGTATTAAAGGTAATGCAGTGATAGTTATCAGTGAGCTAGATTCTCAGTCATTTGATGGTTTTTTGGTACACTGTTGATTGTAGGGCAATTACAGTAGGAACAGGAATATAAGTTGTGTTTCATGATGTAAAACTTTTCAGCTATGCTGATTTTAATTCATTTCCTGCCAGTCTTCCTTCACTAAATTAATTCAGGAAAGCTCTGTATTTAGAGATCCCCATAATGTGCATTGGAATTTAATTTGGCTGGCAAAGATTGTTTTTTAATGACTGTTTTAAGACAGCACTGCTTGTAATGTAATAGTGAGATATTATTTTTTCCCCAGAGCTCATAAATGTAATTATTTTTATTACAAATTGGCTTCAAAAAAATCTGCCTGCATATGTCCTTAGCAGTCTGCTTCTCATAGACTGGACTTTGAAGGTGACTGTAAATGCACAAAAGTACTTTATAAAACTTAAAGACCTTACATTTCTGTGAAAATCTTTTGTTTCTTTGTGTTTTCTCTTCCTTTTAGTAACCATTGTGAATGTTAGCAAGTCAGCACTTTCAAGTATGGGGACATAGCAGTTAATAAGTTGCCTTTCTTGAAGGGAATGACTGCTGGAAGCATTGACAGAAGGAATGATGTATTGGAACTAAACTACAATATAATTGGAATTATTAAAAAAATAGTGGGGGGGGAAAAAAAATTCCAGCCATGAGCTGCTGTAGAATTGCTTTAATTTTTTAATTAAACACAAATCTAGAAGTTTAATTGTTTCACTGCACTATACTTAGATTGATATAAGAGACTGGGAGGCTTAAATCCACAGATGCTCTGAAACTCAGAGCTTCATGACATGTGTAACTTTCTTTGAAGTGTCCAGTTTCCCATATTAACCTCTAACATAGCAATCACAGTTTTTTGTGAAGTTTCTAAAATGCAGCTGCACAAAAAGTGGTATAGTAATAAAGCAATATATTGATACGTGAAGAAAAGGTACACTGAAAAATTGTAGCCAATTGTTCTAAATTTTGTCAGGTAGTGTATTTTGAAATATAGAGGTCACCACTTGTAGCCAATTAAATTCAATCATATCTTGAATAGATGCAGTCACTCTTACCTGAAGTTGATTGTGGTATTTCAGTAAAGATCTAAAATTAGATGAGAATCAAGGCACTGCAGAGAATCATTCCTCATCAGTCTAAATGCAATAATGATCTTGCATATAGTAATCCACACTTAAATCGACAACTTTCACAGCATTTTTATGTGATTACTGTAGCAGTTTATAAGAGTAGTATCTGTTGTGAACAGAAGATAGTCCTGGGGAAAAGGGTGACGGTTGTATAAGTTTGAGATGAGGGGGAGATTTTAAAGAAAATCCACAAATGAAATGGGGAATGTTGACTTTCTTCTAATAGGGTTTCATCCAAAGAAGTTCTAGGTTGGAGGAAAATTAGGCATGGTACTGCCCATGGCAGGGGAAGAAGATGGGATCATTAAGACAATTGTAATTTAATTTTCTGATTCTAGTGTTTATATGTTGTATAACGTGCAGATCTATGTGAAATCCATTTTTGGAAAGGTCATTGGAGAGAGAAAGAAAATCGATAACAGGGGACAAAGCAATTAACAATTGTATCTACAAAGTAGAAAACAATTAAACTATCAAAATGCTGTGTGTGTGTTTCCAAAAGTCAAAATGCTGTGTGGGCTTCCAAAAGTCAGTAGTGTATTTATGGCCAACAGGTCAGAAATGATCTGCAAATAATCATGTCAATCTGTTATATTACTTTGAATTTGCAAAGGGATGCCATGTTTTCTTGAGGAATGCCATTTCATGAACTAGCATAAAAACTAAGTCCTGTCCCTAGAAGTTGATTGAAACTGAAGGTGGAGGTCAATGCATCCAACTGAGCTGGCCACCTGCTGCTTCAAGTGGTAGCTGTCTCTGTCCTACCAAATTGCTTCCTAGCTGTAGCCACTGGCTGAGATTCAGTTTTTGATGGGATTGTGTTGGTGATTCTATGCTAAAATTTAGGATGGATGCATATGGACTCACTCAGCTTTATATGTGCATTCTCTTTAGGGTTATTTAAATATCAAAATTACTTTGTCTTTGGAACTGATAATGTTATTGAGATAAATTTTTAGAGTTTATTTGCAAAATTATTGGCAAAATTGTAATGAAGGTACAGAAACTGGTTCTACTGTGATCACATTATAATAGTAATGGATGGACTGGGAGTAGCTTTTGCTGATTTTTCTTCTAGGTTCTGTTCTGGCTGATATGGTTATAGGACAAGTCTGAAGAACTGAAATAGTGTGACATGTCAAACTTGTCTTAATAAGGAAAATATTGTATGAAAAGCTTTATCCCTGGGAACAAAGCAAATTGTTCTAAACCAGATTTGGGAAAAAGGAGTTCAACTTTTCTTTTAAAAAAAGCATATTACACTAGATTTGCTTGGCTGGGTGTTTTTCCATGCATTTGTTTTGGGCTGTTGCATGTAAAAAGGTAGCTTTATAGAATTCCCTATAGTTTGCTGTGACAATTGCAATCACACATCTGTTTGTCCTGGTTCCTCTCTGTATCTCCTCTTTGATAAGGAGGCTAACTCTTTACCCAAAATTTTGTATATATCTATATTACATTCCCTTGTAATCTCTTGAAAATTGGTATAAATTTATCTAGAAACAAAAGATATTCATTGCTGTAGAGATGACCATTACTAGTTTAGATAGCTGACACAAAAGTTTGTTTTCTAAGTTATTCTACTATGATTAAATTAATGAGTTTAGTTGGGAGTGAGGGAAGTAAGTGTACATTTAATGCTCTGTAGACCTTACTCCTCTTGATTTCTTCAATCTAATTATTGTGCAATAAGAGTCCTGTCAAATGTAGTTATAAGGATAGATATATATGAACGAAAGAACACAAGAATGGACAGGCAAATCCATATAAGTAGCTGCTATGTGCTCTAGTAATTTTCTTCTGTGGGAGGTGTCTTAATCTGTTAGAGACCTGACAATGGAAGTTCTCTGGAGAATTAAGTATGGGGTTTTTGAATATATAATATATTTAGTCATTGCACTAAGGCTGTTTTAAGTGAGTGTATATATCAAAGGGCTTCATGATGAAGAGAAGGATGCTCTTTGCTGTCTTAATTCTCTTTTCCTTTAAGATAAAGAAAGTAAAGTAATAACCATTGTCATTTTTCCCAATTAAATAAACACANTCCTCTCTGTATCTCCTCTTTGATAAGGAGGCTAACTCTTTACCCAAAATTTTGTATATATCTATATTACATTCCCTTGTAATCTCTTGAAAATTGGTATAAATTTATCTAGAAACAAAAGATATTCATTGCTGTAGAGATGACCATTACTAGTTTAGATAGCTGACACAAAAGTTTGTTTTCTAAGTTATTCTACTATGATTAAATTAATGAGTTTAGTTGGGAGTGAGGGAAGTAAGTGTACATTTAATGCTCTGTAGACCTTACTCCTCTTGATTTCTTCAATCTAATTATTGTGCAATAAGAGTCCTGTCAAATGTAGTTATAAGGATAGATATATATGAACGAAAGAACACAAGAATGGAAAGGCAAATCCATATAAGTAGCTGCTATGTGNATTAGACCACTTTTGGCTGGAGGGATTTATGTAAACACCATAGGATTTGTCACTTCATGATGTGCAGCGAAGCCTTATTCCTTTCACCCTGTCAAAATGAGCATCCAGTGCAGCTAGAACCTAGGGCCTGTATTTTTAACCCACAAAGCTTCAGAGGTTGTCATTAGCATTTACTGTTTTCTGCAATGCTTTACAGTAATTAGCTTTTTATCCCTTGCTGTTATGTAGTAACATTTTATTAACACTGTAGCACACCCTTGGTTAGGGCATGAGCTTTTAGAACATATTTTAGCACAGGCTTATTTTTATTAATATACCTGAGTTTTCTAAGACAGTTTTCTAATACAGTAAGTAAAAGAGAAATTGGTGTCTTTTGAGGAAAGAATCATTCATTATTAAACCACAACTGGAAGTAAAATTATCCCCGTGAGGGCTATTCAGTTGAAATACTGTTTTGGTCAGTGTTATATTTCCATACCCTGACCTTTTGCAAGCAGGTGGAGGCAGTGCTAAATTCCCCCCGCCTTCCCTCCTCTCCCTTCTCCCCTGAAGGGAAAAAAAAAAAAGGGGGGGGGGGGGGAACGAAGGAAAGAAATCCTGTTTACAAGCTTTCATTATGGCAAAGCACCGCCCAGTGANATTGAAGTTTTTGTTTCATTTATTATGACACCACATTAGTTAGAATGGTAAATAATTACAGTAATAATAATTGTTAATTAAAAGGAAAATTTTACATATGCTTCATTGCTTCATGTACCAAGGTTCTAAAAGAATGACCTTCTGTGTTTCTAAGTTTGGCTCATAGCTGTGACTAAAGACTTTTTATTCTAAATTTTGTAATTTAGAATTGATGGATTTCTGTGTTTAATTTATTTCGTTTGAAATGGATTAAGCTTGGACATAGAGAAACAAGTACTTAAAGTTGGTGTTTAAGGAAATAAATAGCATAATTGTTCAAATTGCTAAACATACAGTTGGTCTTATGGACAAAAAGGATACGTGAAATTCCTTTTTTGTTGTTGAAATTTAGCTCTTTGTATTAGATTCCCTACATGCTTTCTATGTTCAAAGACTTAGTGACTCTGAGTCATCAGAGCCAAACACTTGGAGAAAAAACAAAAAAGTTCCAAAATATTTCCACTGCTTTTTCTCTCTGTCGTCTGGTTTGAGTGTTTAATGTTTATTACTCCAGATTTTTAGGCTTTTTTCACTACTCTGTAATCTGAAATTCTATATTTCTCTTCATACAAAATGGAAATAAATATTTAAACCAAAGCCTAAGTAGCAGTTGGGGGCTTATGACCATTCTGGGGCTGATGCTTAAACCCCAAAGATTATTTACAAAGTGGATGCTTTTTGGAGAAGAAAAAACCATGTCAACTATAAAACACTAAAACTTATATTATCCGTGTTTTCAGGTTTCCTTTATCACCACCTTCATGGATAAGGGCATTGGAAAATATGAAAATCTACTTTGGCTTTATTATAAGAAATTTCAAGGCAATTATTTTGTCATTGGGTTTAGTGGGGAGGAGACTGAAAGTCTATCAGGAAATGGATAAATGGAAACAACTTTAAGATGCATGTTCTTTCTAATGCCTGTCCAACATCGGTTAATGAAGATGGTGACTTATAGAAAGTAGTATGAAATAACATTCTTATAAACTAATTCATTGTGTATGGGGAAAGAATGCATCTGTACTTCTTCTTAGCACAAATTTGGAAGAACAAAGAAAAGATATGATTAGAAAGAATGTCTTCACCAAGTGCAAGGTATGAGCAACTTGTTTGCCTGTAATGCTGAACTGTCAATATATGCAAGGGCAAACTTGTTTTAAAATATTTCAGGGAACCTTAGCTTTAGTTTTCTTTGTGTTTTATCGTAGCCTAGATAACAAAATTTGTTTTTCAGAAGCCTATGAAGTTTCCACTCCAGACTCACATTTTAATCAAAAGTTGATATCATTCTGCCACCTCTTAAGCCAGGATCAGTAATAATTGCACTGAAATAGGAGATACCTATAGTAGGAACAGTTGCTTTCATTTTTGATGAAAATCATGGAATTTCATGGAAAAACCTTACTGTTAAAAAAAAAAGTATATTTCCAGTGTATTAATTATACTGGTAGATTAATATGTCCCAGTGGAGATCAGTAACAAGTGGTGTCCCTCAGGGGTCTGTACTGGGACCAGTACCATTTAATATCTTTACTAATAACATAGACAATGGGACTGAGTGCAACATCAACAAGTTTGCAGATGACACCAAGCTGAGTGGTGCAGTTAATTCACTTAAGCGAAGGGATGCCATCCAGGGGGTCCTTGACAAGCTTGAGGAGTGGGCCCATGTGAACCTCATGAGGTTCAGTAAGGACAAGTACAATGTCCTGCACCTGCGCTGGGGCAATCTCCAGTGTACAGGCTGGGGGATGAAAGGTTTGAGAAGGACTGTGAGGACACTGGTGGATGAAAAATGGGGCATGAACTGGCAATGTATGCTCACAGCCCAGAAAGCCAACCGTATCTTTGGCTGCATCAAAAGAAATGTGGCCAGCAGGTCGAGGGAGGCGATTCCCTCCACCTACTCTGCCATTGTGAGACCCCACCTGGAGTACTGCATCCAGCTCTGAGGTCCCCAGCACAAGACAGACATGGACCTGCTAGAGTGGGTCCAGAGGAGGGCCATGAAGATGATCAGAGGGCTGGAGCAACTCTCCTGTGAGGAAAAGCTGAGAGAGTTGGGGTTGTTCAGCCTGGAGAAGAGGCGGCTCTGGGGAGACCTTATTGTGGCCTTTCAATACTTAAAGGGGGCTTATAAGGAAGATGGGGACAGACTTTTTACCAGGGCCTGTGGCATGACAGGACTAGGGGCAATGGTTGTAAACTGAAAGAGGGTAGACTTAGATTGGACGTAAGGAATAAACTTCTTGTGATGAGTGTGGTGAGGCACTGGAACAGGTTGCCCAGGGAAGCTGTGGATGCCCCATCCCTGGAACTGTTCAAGGCCAGGTTGGATGGGGCTTTGAGCAACCTGGTCTAGTGGAAGGTGTCCCGGCCCATGGCAGGGGCTTGGACTAGATGATCTTTAAGGTCCCTTCCAACCCAACCACTCTGTGGTTCTGTGAGTAATATACAAGTTCTAATGCACTAATCGGGCATCTTTTAGCAATATAAGTTGATTTTAAAACTGTCAAAAGATGCTGTTGACTTGTGTTGTGAATTTCTACTTCTGTGTTGACTTAAAGGTTTATACAGTACTCAAAGCTTTTTAGGGAGTGGAGGAGTGTTTTGTTTTTAAACAGTTTTCCAAATAAGCTATGGACAGAACTATATATTTTGTAATTTATATCTAATATAAAGACACTGATTATGCTAACTCTGAATATTTTCAAGATACTGCCTGAGGTTTCCATTGTTGCAATTTAATTTCAGTGGATTAGTGGGAGTACAAATGAATACATTTTGGCACAGTATCTTTCCCACATGTCTTTGGTGGAACTTACAAATTTGGCAGCTATAGAAATATAGTGGTTATGTTAAAACATGTTCAGATTGCAAAAGGTTTTAAAATAGGTGCTTACTTTTCTAAGAGTAGGGTTGTGGATAAAACAAAGTATAGCTGTGAATCAATACAATAATCATATTGTAGCTATTTTTGCCAGAGACACTTCAAATAACAATCTTGCTACATATTATATACTGAACAAAGTTACTGTAACAATCTATTTTAAATGTGCTTATTGTTTTTGTGTTAATCTTCATGAAGTGCAAATTATATAGCTGAAACGGTAATATGTAGTAAGAAATTGAGGCAAAAACTAAGTGTCTTTGTAAACCTGTTTTTCACTTGTCTTACATGAAAAAAGTGTTTGAGGCTTACAGAAAGCAGTACGTTTGCAAGTCCTCAACTCTGTTGGCACAGCGTAAGATGAGCTAATATCTCTCTTTAATTACATTCCTAAAGAATGTAACTTTAAAAAGTACAGTAAATTGAGACATACTGCACTGTGCTTAAGAATGGATTCCTATTTAATATGAACCCTGTACTTTCTGTGCTGTTTTGTGCAAATTCAAAAGCATTTTCTACTTGCTGAAAGATAATAGGGGCGGATGCGTGTGTAGATTGGTTTTGCCAGATGGCTGTATACCTCTACAGTAATTTCCTGAATCTTGTACGAAGGATGATATAAGACAATCTTAAGGCTCTCTGAGCCTTCCACTGGAAATCTCCTGTTCTGTGAAGGTAACAATTCATTGCACAAACTTTTCTGCCCTTTATGCCAAAGTCTGTCATGTAACTGAGCAGTCTTCTCCCGTGGTGTTGAGACGAACATTTTGGACTGTATCCAGAGCAATTGTTTATGCTGAGGATAACAATCTGGAAGTGTGAGAGGAAGCAATCTAAGCTTTGTATTAGCTAATATTAGCATAAAGAATGAACTTTCTTTACCACCCACTTCCCCAGGGGAGGAAATCAGGAAATTACCATTCAAGACATGGAGTCAGTATCTTGGAAGCCTCCTGTAATGTCTGTACTGGATGATGACTGGTAATTAACGCTGCTACCTGTCTTAAAATTTTCTTCTCCTTTTACAGTTCTGGCATTGCTACCAACCATCTAGTTGGGAGGAAGGGAAGGACAGACTTTTGGTCAATAAAATACAGAATGGCAACTGAGACTTCAGGATTCCAGTATGCCAGTCTCTGAGAGACTAAAGTAAAAGGATATTCAGATAATGTCATCTGATTAGAAGTCCTAGGACGGTAAAATGCAAGAGTCGCCCCCTTTTCAGGCTTCTGTATGTGATAATAACTATTCCTTATGAAGTTGTTCTTCCTATGTTAAAATAAAAAAAGTAGTTGACAGTTCATTGCTTGAGGATTAATGTTTTGGTTTTGGATTTTCAAGGTAATTACCTATTTAAAAAAGCAATCTGTAATAGCATATGGACACTGAAATGGTAGATTGATAAGGTTTTATTAGTGTGTTCCTGATATATGTGAACTTGAGTCTTTCTGTTACCACAGTAGCAACTGTGGTTCACTGTCATCTGCACACAGAAAAGGCTTCTCAGACATCAGTGCACTTAACTTTTGGAAAACCAGATATTTGAAAATACACTTACATTAATGCTGGAATTTTCTTAAGGGCAGAGGTCTGCTGTTCTCGCTTCGATTTCTTTAATGCTTTTCCTCAAGAGTTTTCAGAATGTTCTCTTTTATGAAGAACTTTATTCCTTTGCTTCTTAAATTCCTGTTGCAATTTATTAGCATTAGAAAAACCAAACCTTCCACCTGAATTCAAATAAAAACAATCTATTTTCATCTGGAAGGTACAGGCGTAGTACTAATGCTTTAAATACTTTTTGTGTGTTTGTTTTTAGGTTGGCATTCTTACACTTCGTGTTACCACCAGCGAAGAGACAGGCTAGTGCATTGTCAGCTGTAGCTTTGGTTTCTCCATGTTTGAGGGAGGGAGCGTGTTCAAAATCTTACCTTGACTTGGGTGGAGGTCACAGCAGCATTTCTCAGCTGTAGCTGAACTGTGTGGTTGCAGGAGATGCTGTTTGGTTCTTCAGACAGAAGGCTGGGAGCAGTTGGTCAGGTACGAAACACCAAGGGAAAGGCAGTGAATCAGACACTTCCTCAGTGTCCCTTTGAAGTGACTTGTATGAGTCTCAATTTTGAAACCAGTATTTTAAAGTAATAAATGAAATTAGGTTTACAGAAAACAGTTTTTGAGGCTTTTAATAAAATCGTTTTGAGAAAGTAGAACTTAAAAATGTTAATGATTTGCAAGGTATTTAATGTTTTGTCACTGCTAACTGAATGAATTGATTGAGCATATAATTTCTCTTTCCTATATGCGGAATATAAGAAGTCAAAGAAATTTGTTTTCTGTTCTTATGCATGTGTATAATAGCGTACTATTTCAAGGGAGACAAAAACACCTCACAAGAAAGTAGTTAAGTATCTCCTGAAGCATGATTCTTCACCAGTGCCCTTCTTAACTCTGGTGCTGTTTTCTGGGGAAAGTTCAGGATAATGGTCTATTAAAGATCTTGAGTCACCTGGTATGTAATATGTTGGCTATTTCTACACTGCATTTAGGCTTAATTTGCAAGTGAACCCAGTGTTGAACAGTATTCTACTCTGAAATGTTTGAGATCTCAGTTCAATTATGGAAGTCATGAATTGCATTACCTTCTTTGCAAAATCCTGATGGTGCATCTTAAAAATCTTGTGATTTAGTTGCATGTCGAAGAACAAATTTTATTTGTTAATTTGCAGGGTTGATTATGTGACTAAACAAATTTAATATTTGATAAGAAATTTATTTTGGGAGAAAAACATTTTAAATTTTCTCAAAGATTGTTTTTCATTAATGTATAATTTACTTGTATAGAACGTGAGTGGTACAAGTGCTAATGTTATCCAAATCGTAGCTGAAACCCATGTAGGCTTTATCAGCACTGTGAGGGGTTTTGTAATTTCATTTTTGAGACATTCTCTATTTTAAAATGTGTGTGTCCTGGAGGCTGTGTTAAAACTGCAGGTAATTGTCGTCAGTACTTATATTTTTATTTTGGGTTTTTTTGTATTTACTTAAGGAAACCCTCTGAGCAAAAAAGCATCAAGAATATTAAATTTCATTAAGATAAGTATATATATCTTCTCCAAGGCTGCTCTTATATTCACATTTTGCAGGACATAACCTTTACTGAGTAATATTTGAGTTATTGCTTCAATTTTTACGGCAAATAACTGAATGCTTTATTTTATATTCTTTGGTTTACTCTTATCAGGTGTAGGTAGAACTAGCCTGAAATATTTAAGTCTAGGACACTGTGCTGCTTAATAGATATAATAAACCTATATATAGTCCATAGTTCATCTAAGGATAAAATTTGTCTTTTTGTGAAAATGGCATTTCAGTAGAGTTACGTGAATATATTCATAAACATGTTTAATTCATTGGCAAAATACAATAGAGATAGTTAATGCAGAATTAACCTGCTAAATTAGAATGATGGATCTTTCTAAAACATTGATCAAACTTCTAAGCACTTGAAAACTAGGAAATCCAGAAGAGAAAATGACTCTGAGCTGTGCTTCAGAATATTACCTTGTGCTCGGTTGAGCCCAGATCTGACACTTGCCAAAGAAAACTTGCCTTTTTGTGTGCAAAGCTTCTTAACAGTTTTCAGATAGCTGTAATTTATTCTTAGTGTGTGCATGTCTCTGTGTATGGTAGGTATAGCTTTTCAGATTCGGAATTAGATGGGCAGACAGTCAGTGTTTAGTGCTTGGATTGGAGTTTGCACAGTGCATGACTGAGGCTGCTCTTATGCGTGTTCACTTGTGCTTGAGAGGAATCAGCTGCTAAGGACACGCAGCGGTGTATCCCCGGGGTCAGTTATAGTGACTTTAGGAGAACCTGCAAGAGGGAGAAATAGTTACCCTCTATCTTCACACACACCCCCCCCACACACACACACCCCTGCCACTCCTAGACAAAATATTAAACTATCCATCACTGTTTACCGAGCACATGTTCAGTCACCCTAATTTAACTATGTATTGTATCATCTGTGCCAATAGCTCCTGAAGGACCATACTGTATAATGCTGCTTTGTGCCAAGAGATGAAGTAGAATTTTGAGGATAAAAAATTAAATATTTTCTTGGGGACTTCAGAACTACTTCTTGTATTTGAATAAAGGATGTGCCTTGTTCTAAGAAATCTTTCCCTAAGTAATTACTGAATATGAATCGAGTCTAAGAAATGCATATTGTTGTTATACAGTTTACAGCATGGTGAATGAAAGTGCTTTCTTCCTCCATAAACACTGAATTTACGGGGAACAGGATTAATGCTTCCAGAAGGGGTATTGTCTGGTATGGCATTCTAGAATTCTGATTTTAACCAAAATGGAAAGTCCACTGCATCTTCAAAGCTGCTGTTCTTTTTTACTCTTCAAAGAAAAAAATGAAAAGCTATAGTTAAAAATATTTAACTATAATTAAACCAAGAAAACTATTTTCATTATTTTATTTTTATTTCTTATTATTTAGCTTTTTATATTTATACACTTTTCATTCTCAGAATATCAAGTTACAACTTGATTATTGGATGTCACAAATACATGATATAATAATGAGTTTTCTGCTTATTAGAATTTTTAAATAGAAAAGTAATATATTTGTCAGTGGCTTCTGCGGAACTGGACTTTTGCCCATTAAAAGGGCAGTATAGAAATAATCATACAATCCTGTATGCAATTAATTTACCAGTATTAACTTCTATGTTGCCTGGTAGAAACTGGTATGATTTAGTTTCTGAAAGGACGTCAGATCTTCACTGAACAAATGCTTCCAAATTTGAAAATAACTCTTCTTTCGCTTTGACTTCTCATGACTTTTTCATAATACTACTGAAATAATTGAGGACTGTGCTCCTGAAGGCTGGCCTTGAAATTCTGAAATACTTTTGAGCTTTTCCATTTTAATTCAGGGAATGGGCTCTTAAAGCTTAAGCAAAGATGCCTTCTGCAATAAGTATTGATAAAAGTATCCGTTATTTTTAACTGGTACAGGAAACTTTTAGTCTTTCAGTGACTTATTTGATGTAGTCTTGTAATGATGTAATATCATTGGCATTCTAATTATGGTGGCATAAATAAATCCTCGGTTTCTGTGGCTAAGAATAAAACCTTATTCCTGGTTTTGGATGTGCCCCGGTTACATGTTTGCTATTCATGTAATCTTACAACTGCAAGATTCCAGTGTTTCTCCAGCACAGACTTCTAAATAATGGAAGGTCTGAGCTGCCTCTTATTTCTTACTGCTCATGGCAGTGAGGCACTAGTCATCTATTGGGTTTTATTTTTAGCATTTTTACCTCTTATACAGTCCATATTAAAGGAATAATGTCCTGTAAAAATCTAGAAAGCTATTTTTTTTCCTATCAGCCCTTTTCAAAGATCTCTGTCCTTCTGTAAAAATGCTCAAAACAGCTGAGAGCAATTGGCTGTGGTGAAAGGTCTTTCATTCCTACAGCTATTAGTCTTTCATCTTAATTTGATAACGATTCTTTCCATGAGTGAGAGGCATTTAGTAGCTGGGAGAAGTATGTGCCTGAAAACTGTTGTGTTCAGGATGACCTAATACCGTCCTGGAATCTGAAAGATAGAATCTTGACTTCCTTAAAAATATGACTGGCTTACCCACNCTGTCTATTTTCCAGATTCTTAGAAAGCTGTGAGATTGTTTACCCTAATCTCAAGCCATTTCGAAACTCGGGATTCAACTGTGTAATGGCACCTGCTCTAGTTGGGAAAGCTGCTTAAGCAATTCATCAGAAGTTCAGCTCCTGGTATCAGTGACCATTACTAGCTTTAACTATCCTTTTTGTTGAAAAGAGGAGCAAAGCAAAAAGCCTTGAACTTTTGCATTGCTGTGCAGAGGGATCTGTACTTCCCAGTGGAAATTGCTGTCTGGCTTAGTGATGCCAATCACTATATGTCTGAAGGTTACGTAGACATTGGCCTGAACAAGTGCTGGGTTTTGCTGCCACCACTGCTCTTCTCACAGCTGGTAGACTTAATCTTGGCATTGATGAGAAACAGACTGAGAGGGACTGTTAACAGGTCACACCCGCTTTGTGTGACATTTGTCACCTCACTGTGAGAAGATAAATTAGGAATGATGTGTCTTCCTTTGCTTTAAGTCCATTAGGGCTGGTTGGCTTTTTTCATTGTCTCTTTGGGTAGCAAAACATTCCTGAGGGCCACAGTATTGGCTGAGAATACAAGAAACTTTACAAGTTTTTCACAATCACAAGGCCATATTGTCACCCCATTCTAATTACTGATCTCCTGTTTCAGACTTTCCTAATAAGGACTGCATCCCTGTCTGGCCTCAGGATAGGCTGTGTGCTTCAGACCAGTTTAGATACTTGCTGTGTTCTGGTGCAGTCCTCTGCTCTTTGGAATTCAGTAGGAGGGTGATTATTTGGGACAGATGCAGAAAGGTTAATGTTTGGCAAGTCGGGTAATCTAAACCTTCTGAGGTTAAGATTTGGTATGCTTTCAAATGCCTGCCTTTTAGTGTACTCAGTTTTGCTTGTCTTTTCTGATTCCAGACATGTAGTGTTCTTTATTCATTTACTTCCTTATAGTTCAGATTCTTTCATGTGTCCTTAATGTAGGTCTTTCTTCCCTTACTGATATCAGAGTACTGTTTACTCATGCATGAACCTGAGCAGGCAAATAATTTTAAAGTTTTTATAGTATACCAGTTACGGTTTGTCAAAACCTTTCATCCATGTGCAGTGACCTGTTCTTCAGTACTGGGTCCTCTTTGTTCCGTGGTTGGGTCCCAAGAGCTTGCAGAGTCAATTAAGTTTTCCTAAGTGAGGACTTTTCGTTAGCTGTAAGGAGACTTTGCCATGAAATTTTTAGACTAAGCTATCTGGTGATTGAAAGGTTTTTAATGTTTTTGGTCTCATATTGGGCCTTAAGGAAAGATAAAACTTAGAGATCTGTAAGGCACTGTTACTTGTGTTATCTAATGCTTTTTTATTTGAAATGTCAT
>WEKW01010142.1:12094-29948 GCA_013389905.1 Sula dactylatra | reverse complement strand
AAAACTCCTATTGATGTGATTTAATTTAAATTCCTAAAAATCAGGAGATAGGATGGCGCAAAAAAAAGTGAAGCTTGTTTTGTATTCCAAGCTTTGGCATTCAGCCTGAGGTTTGGAACTGACTGGGAATTCACAGATCAAGGAACATGCAAGTCCCTGCGCTGAGCACATTCTCTTGTTATTGTGTACTTCATGGCAAGAGCATAGTGTTATCTTGCAGCAATCCATTCTCTACTGCACAGCCCAGTTTTCAGCTGTAGTTAGAAGCTGCTGTATGCCAGGGTTACTTGAAATACAGGACTTCTGTGAATACCACGTGTAGGTAAGGTGTGTGTGCCCACATATTTTTTTCCCAGTTTTTAGTGCAGTGCTCTTTTGCAGCTCCTAGTGATCGCACGGCCCACTGTATCAGAGGATTCACGTGGTAGATGGCAAGTCCAATTGTCCATGATTATATGTGGAAGCACAGGAGAAACAAAATGTTCTAGTTATTATATTTATGTAGGGGAATTCAAAAGAAAATCTTTTCAGATTATCAGAGAAAGCTAGTTGCTCCAAAGTTGGGAACAGGAGAAGTTAAAGTAATACAACTCACAATTCATTGGAAATTTCTGTGCCAAGATAATGAAGAAAGGTAGTAATGTGCTTTTAGTTAAAACAGAAATAGGTTTTCAATGATCTTTTTATTTCTGCAGATAATTAAGGAGCTGAAAGATGAAGACTGGAATATGGGCAATATTGTGTATACATTAACAAACAGACGGTATGATGAAAAGTACATTGCATATGCAGAGAGCCATGATCAGGTATTGTATCTGTATATACATAAGCAAGTAAAAAATGAGGTTTAGAGGCTTAGTGGGGTTTTGTTTTTTTAAAAACTGAGGCAAGAGTTGAGAAGGATAGGCAACAATTTCAGAGGTATGGTAGACTTGGACTACTGCTTTTTTATTTGTCTGGGTTTTCTTGTGGTTTGGTGTTTTTTTGTTTTTGTTTTGGGTTTTTCTGTGGTTTTTGGTTTTTGTTGTTTTTTTTTTTTTTCTTATTTGGTCCTTCTTTTTAACAAAGGAATCCTGCTTGAGGTGGCTGGATGTTATTTTTCAGGTTTTTTATGTAGGGTTTTTTAAGAAATGAGTCCAGCTTCTTGTTTTGCCTGCCTGTCATAGGACACAGGAAGGCATATAATCCATACTTCTGATAATCTGGTTCCCATAAAGTAAGCTGGAGCAGTATATAATAAAGGATAAACAATTGACAGATTTCTTCACTGAACCAGTGTTTGCAACTGTTGTTTTCCCTTCAATAAAATGTTTCGTCTCTGAAAGGATTGCAAACACTAATCCTCTTTAGAGATCTAAATGAAATATTCTTTAACAGTTCAATTCAAAACTCAACAATTGTAACAATTCTGTATACAGAAAAATGAAAAAGTAATGTTAAGTTTGGATAACACTCATCTCCCACAATTTTTGTAATGGTTGTTTCCAAAGAATCAGAAAATGCATTGGTCGGAAATTTTAAAATTAGGAACTTTTAAAAATCAATTTTCTAATAAAAGATTTCAGTACTAACCTACCTTCAACTTTCCTCTACTTAATAGAGGTTGACATTCTATTTCCTATACCTTCTATAATAAAAGTCTAAAAAAGTGTCCAAAATGAGATCTATGTTTTATTTTAAAAAGTCAGTTCTGAATTTAACAACTTCCTTTTGTGTACCTATTTATATTCTTATCTCAGACTGTTACACAGTGTTCACTTAAGGCCTGAGAGAAGAGTCCCAATCCTGGTAAAGTACTTTAGGTACTTTAGTACTTTGCACATAAGTCAGTGATTCTTCACTCTTATAAAAGCTGATTCTTCATCCTAAAGCATGATGTATAACATTACTGTTGCTGTTCTTTTATTTCATGCTGGATTTTATCAATTGGGTTGTTTTCCATATCACTATGTATTTTTGTTTTAGAATCTCATACTTGGAAGAAGATCTATATATTTTAAATTTTAAAAAAAGCTAACTGTGACAATTGCAGGTGGACAGCAGGATGATATGTGAAAAGCAGGATGGAGAAACAAAATGGGGGTGTAGATAAAATTCAGTGTGGAGATACCTGGTGATGCACATGAGGGGCTGAAACAATTCCAGTTTTTCTATATCTAATAATGGGCTATGAGCTGACTATTGCCGGTCAGAATACAGAGCCTCGTCGTTATAATGAGTGTATGAAAATAGCAACTCAATGCTAGTAGCTGCCAAAAAAACAGATACAGTACTTGGAATTATGAATGGAAAGGAGAGCAAAGAGCGAAATCAGTTATGCCACTGTAGTCTTTCATGGTTTGTGAGCATCTTGAATGTTGGAGGCAGATTTTGATTATCTCAAAGAATATACAGCATAACTGGAAAAAATGCTGTGAGAGAATTGGTAAGAAAAATAGCAGGTGTGGATTGGTTTTCATAAGAAGAAAACTAGATAGACTAAGACTTTGGGGTAGAACAGAGATCACTGAAGGTGGAAGGATAACAGTTTATAAAATCATGGCTGGCACAGAAAACATGAATAGGGAACATTTGCCTTCTCTTCTAATGGAAAGCTTAGGGGACATTAATTGACACTAACAAATGCCACATTCTGAGTCTAGAGAAGAGTTGTTCCTTGCAGTTGTTCATTGCAGTCTTCAGTCTTGCCATTGTTGCACAGGAATTCTTTTTTAAACATTATTTTTTATTTGAGGGAGTCATCTATATATGCTGTTGTATTTTTAGTTGGAAAACTAAAGGATGATGATGCTTTTGAGCTAGACGTATTTACAACTCCTCTGTCTCTCTGGAATCTAGTGAGTTCTTATGCTAGATTTGGGCTAATTGAACAAAAATCAGCTATTTACATAAAAATGCTCTGAAATGTTTCAACTACCTGCATGCTAATGTATTAGAATAATCCTTGTTACGTAGCATTTGTGTGGTCTTTGTCAAGCAACAGTAAACACTAGCAAGTTAGTAATCCAGTCACTGGTTTTAGACAGAATTACTAGTTTGTTTTTCTCTCTTGAGTGAAATCACAGAAACCCAATCACATTCTTGATTGCATATAAATGAACATTTCATATTCACCCTGCATCTCTAAATCAGGAGTGTTGTTAATAGCTCTTTACTTCTACATTCCAGGAACTTTACTTGAGATGTTTGCTTTCCTATTTTTTGGGTTTTTTTCTATAAAAATTCCAGAATGGTAGGTCATTTGTGGCTTATTGAGTTGACGCTAACATTACACATTTTGTATATGTAGGCAAAAAGGTTCTTAGAAGTAATTGTGCGGTTCGATCCTATCAGGTGAAATGTAGGACCACAACAGGAGTTAGACAGCTATTAATTTATTGATCATATACTCGTACCACCATCGGTGCAGGGAGCCCCAGTAACTGCGTGGAGGGTTGCAGTGGGAAAATAGATGGTCAGGTCTGGCATCCAGTCGAGGCTCAGCTCAAGGATGTCTCTGCCTCAGTTAACATACTTGCTCTTTTTGGCAGCAGATTATATATATCATGCCCACATGATTACACATCACACAATACAATGTTGCAGTAATTAGAAGCTAGGGTCACTGTGACCTGAGGATCATTGGTGGTGGCAGAATGTTTTCTTTGTGAGTAGGAACTAGGTCTTGCACAGTGAGCCATGTCCTTGACTCTTTGACAATCTCCTGAGTCCTCCCTTTACAATATAGAGCACCTGATTTAAAAAAAAAAAAAAAAAAGTTAGAAACACTTGTAGTATATCCAAGGGTTATCTTCACTTTTTTTTTGTTGTTTTTGAACTGTTATAGGCACTTGTTGGTGATAAGACATTGGCGTTTCGACTGATGGATGCAGAGATGTATACAAACATGAGTGTGCTCTCGCCTCTTACTCCAGTTATTGATCGTGGAATACAGCTTCATAAAATGATTCGTCTCATTACTCATGCACTTGGAGGAGAGAGCTATCTGAACTTCATGGGTAAGTAATCTTGGGAACAAGTCTTTCATTTTCTCATCTACAGAATGCTTGGCAGGGAAATAAAATGATCTGACATCATCTTACATCTGCAGTATTTATCACAATGCTGAAGTTTGGAGCATAAATGCTTTTATAAAGATTTAGTATAAAAGGTAATATGCATTGTTTTTCTGTCTGTAAGATGTATTACGAGACAAGAGAATAAAATCAATGTGGTTCCTAATTGTAGCAGAAATAACTTAAAAATGTGGTAAGCTCTAGTTCGTGTTACTCTGATTTACAGCTCAGACTAGTATTTTAATTGTTGTTCTGCAGGTTGTTCAGATGGTGAGCCTTGCCTTGTGCAGCTGGGTTGTCTTTCATCTCTGTTCTTCTACTTTCCTAAACTTTTTAAGGGTAACAGTGAATTTACTGAAGATAGCTCTGTGCTTATTTCAGTTATTAATTGGAGGAAGTAATCTGGAATCAGTTGAATTATATTTCATTTTTTCTTAGTGAATAGCAGGGGCTTAATGAGGTAGGCAAGGACAAATCATAGAGATAGGCACATCTTGCTATTGAAGCAGAGAAACAGTAAGAGTTAGCATTACTTTCTTTTTGTTCATAAGCTGTAAAATACCGCTGTTATATTACTTCCTAAGCACTATTGCTACAACGATGTCCAATAGTTAATCTTATTTAATCAACAAGTTACAGTTCCATGTAGTCATCCTAAAAGTTGAATGTTGTTCTTAGTTTTATACAAAATGCTGAAGCTATTTATGCTTGATGCTCTTTACCACATTCACATTCTTTTATTCCTTTGAAAAAAAATCCTTACTTTATAATTAAAATCACAATTCTGTAATGTGGTGTAACAAGTTCTGTATAGCAGTTGTTATAGTCTTATGGGGGAACAAAAAGGCTGAAAGCATGCTGTAAATGACCATCTCAGCTTTCTGACAGCAAAACACTTGACAATTATAGAAGTTTTAGCTTAATATTGCCTTCAACTTTTATTGTTAAATGTTTTGTATTATCAGGTTAAAGGGTTTGTGGATGTATATTGCTCTTCTTCCATGATTTAAAAATATATTTTTTAATTAAAAAAACTGGAGAACATTAAGGCAGTGGTGGCATTTGCTTTAAGCGTGTACTGATACATGTTCTCTTCCTTGGTATTAGAAGAACACTGAAAAAATACCATGTTTGTGGGTTTTCTTAAAAAGAATTGAAGCAACTTCAGTACAGAACAAATCAATTCATTATATGGTATACTAGTAAAACCATTGTTTCCAATAAAATGCAGATATTTTTCCCAAGAGTGAAGAAGACTTAATGCAATAAGTATTTATGAAGTCAGGCACCAAAATGTGAAAGGTGTGGTGTCTGTGCTTCCATTCATACTAGTGATACTACAAAAGTTGAGGAAGCAGGTGTTTAAAAAATACGCCACCTAAACTGCAGATGTGTCTGTCCCAGATTGACTTGATAAGGTTAGAAAAATGATCAGTTATTCAATGTGGCATGTTAAATCCAGTATGTCAATGCAGGTTGATTGAGCAATTAATATTGCATATCCTTGAGTACTGCAGATGTTTCAGTAACTACATTATAGTTTGCTATATGTAAGAGGTGAAAAGATTGTAATAAAGGTTGGAGGAGAAAACATGCAAATTCAGAATGCTTGCAATCTGCTCTACTTAAGATGCATGTTGCAGCATGCTGTCTAGTTAAGCAAATACAGTGACAAATGAGTTGTTTAATTTTCAGTTTTGAGCAAATGCCGAGGGTGAGGAAGAGAAGCTTCTTGTGGGATGGGGGGAAGAGTGGAAACCTCTCTTCACAACACCTGCAGAAGGCACTTCAGGTGTCTCTATGCTTCCCTAGGTCCTTCCATAAATGTCTTGTACCTTCTTTTTCTGAAAACAAAGACACAAAAGCAATGCACTGCTTTCTCAATGCTTTGCTCATCTTAAGGAAAAACAAACTGCTTTTAAAAAAATGTATCAGGAGTGGAAATTTGTGTCCTCAAATGTATCCTGGAATTTCTCTTTGAACAGCTGGAACAATTTTTAATTACACCTGTGTCAGTGTCATTTGTACTCCCTACATGCAAGCAGATTCTTATTGAGAGAAGTTGTGCCCCATTGAACACCGAACACTGTGGCTTTTTCCTGTCTTTCTCACTTTTCGCACTGGACAGTTTTCTGTCCTTCTTTGCAGGTATCTGTAAGAAACCACTACAAAAATCCTGGAAGTTGGGGGATCTTCTCAGTGCTTATAAATATCTAAAGGGTGGGTGTCAAGAGAATGGGGCCAGACTCTTTTCAGTGATGCCTAATGACAGGACAAGGGGCGATGGGCACAAGTTGAAACATTGGAAGTTCCACCTGAATATGACGAAAAACTTCTTTACTGTGAGGGTGACAGAGCACTGAAACAGGCTGCCCAGAGAGGTTGTGGAGTCTCCTTCTCTAGAAATATTCAAAACCTGCCCAGACGCAGTCCTGTGCCCCCTGGTCTGGGTGTACCTGCTCGAGCAGGGGGGTTGGAGGAGATGATCTCCAGAGGTCCCTTCCAACCCCTACCATTCTGTGATTCTGTGGATGTTTAATTTTCACTGAAGACTTATTTTCCTTCCCAGTTGCTTATATCCCAGTACAGGCAATCAATGATGTACGCAAATTTAAATGTGAAGAGGAAAGTTTTGTCGTTTCAGTAAATTGGTTCCCTTGTAACACAAACCATTGGGAGCATTCTTTCCTCCGGTTTGTATTTTAATTTTCTGTGCAGCTTTGCAAGTAATCTCTGGGGCTTCGTGTGCCCATCTGGCATGGAAGACTTAACCTAGAAAGGGAAAAACTCCATATGGTTGGCTGAAAATGAGCATGACAATGATAAACGTCCTGCTGTAGTAAATGAACACTCTGGAAGGCCAGTTTGTTTAATAGTAATAAAAAAATAGCAATTGTTTTGAAACTCATGCTGTCTAAACCGTCTGCTTTCAAAGCAGGTAGGGAGCAACAATTCTAATGTAGCTGTAGCTTGTTCAATCCAACTCCTGATTTAGACAGATTTTAATACTGAGACTGGCCAGTACTGGTCAGAAGATGTCATATGACTTTAGGAAATCATAAAAATTAAAGTTTTTGTGCACAGTGCTTTAGTAGGGGCACAGGTGATGCTTCTTTAAGGGTTTCCTCCATCACAGCTAAGCTTCCACGAAGATGTTGATGTAGATAATGCACATTTGATTGTCTGAACTTAAATGGCGCTTAAAGAGAAAGCCCCAAGCATTCACAGTACGTGCCTATATTAAATAGTGGAAGTAATTTTATTATTGGAAATAATAGGGCAGAAAAACCCTTCTATTTGTACTCAAGTATTTTTGTTTGTAATTGTAGTGATATTGAAATTCAATATGCATCTAATATTAATTTAATTAAAACCAGAAATGTATGTGGAAAAACATTTGGAGACATAGATCTTTGCCCTCTCTAATATGAGGATTTGAAAACAAATCCAAAATAAAAACCTTGTACCTGACTAAAATTCTTTATTGTCAATTTAACCCCCTACAAAATAACAAAAAGGCCTAAGATTTGAGTCTACTTCCTCAACTGCTAAACAAGGACTAAGAGAAGTTGTTATGAGACTTTGAAAATACTACAGAAATCTTCTGATCTCACCTTGAAAATACAACAACCACTGTTGTTACCCACTGGGCAATGTTCAACTTCAAGACTGTCACATGTTGTGAAAATAATAGTTGAACTTACCACTACAAGACTGCTCTGCCTGTATATCCCTTCATTTTCCTTTGGCTTCATTTTCCATCCTGTCCCTGAAGAAAAAAATGTAGACAAGTGTAATTGTTCCTTTCCCATAAATAGTATTTTTCTTTTCTCTTGCTCATTGCCTGTGCCCTGTACTGTGGGAAAAGCAGCGGGACAGGGGAAAGAGCTGTGCCAGTTCTTCAGTGAACTTGTTTCCATGTTCTCTCCTTATCTTGCAAGATATATCTGTTTGTCTAGATTTAAGTAAGCAAGGTAGCTGCTTTCTTGCCTAGAGTAGACATTAGAACCAGCGCAAGGGGCCTTAAATAGCATTTTAGGTCCTTGGAATCCTTCGTAGCACAAATATTTACTGGTTTATGCCAATGTAGGGTCTTGCTTTTCAGTTTGCTAACAATCATTTTCTTGCTTCCTTTTTCATTTTAAATTGGCTTAAACTCAAGTCTGTTGATTTAAATGGAGATTAGTTCATACATGAACCTCTAGCACTATTTTTCATGGCTTTCCTATAGTGAAGCAGCTCTTAATTAGGACTCCAGAGACCAAGTCCCCCTCTGTACAAAACAACTTTTTTTAATATAGAAGGTAGAAAATGATTTGCAGTAACTAGAACATTTTTTGCAGTCATGAGCATTGGCTCATGATGTTACCGTTAGGGTTGACATTTACCTCTGTTTCACTAATAACATCAAATATATCTGTAAAGCTTCCTTTTCCCACTTGTTAGTTCATTTACGCAGTAGTTTATCTACTTTCACTCTGGTTAGGATTTTTTTGGATACTCTAAACCAGTTTTTTTTCTAATGGCTTAGTATGATGACAGCTTGTTCTCTCTTTGTCCTTAAAAATAATAATAAAAAAAATGCTATGCTTTGAGTATTTTGGAGGAGAAATTTAGGTGGGTTTTTTTTGTTTGGTTGGTTGTGTGGTTTTTTTTTAACTGAAGGATTTTGTAACTTAAAGATTTGAAAATATGTTGACAAACAGGAAAAGGAATGGTACAAAACTTGTATTGGTAGCACCAATATTAGGGTGGGAAATGTGCATACAATTTACTTTAAGAATTAAAGATTTGAAATAACAATGATACAATGTAACTTATAGTATAAAAGGGAATGTTACTTAAAACAGAATCTGAAATACTTTTATTGCTGCCTGCTCTAGATAAAAAGAAATTGTATCGGGAACAAAGATATTTAGCATAAACCGAAGGGAGTTTTGTTTTGTTGGACATATTGCAAGCAGATCACTTTGAATTTTTACACTTTTTTCTTCTGTACACTTCTTATGCTTATTATTGCTATGCACTGGTTACAGTGTGACTTCTTATGCCATGACCTAAAAAATGGCCTTACAAGAGCAAATGCTCTTTAAACTAGCTCCCTTCAGTCAATTCCTTTTGATAAACTACCTTCAAGTGCTCAGCTGGTAAAGACTGTGGATTATGATAAGTAGTTAGAAATCATCCTTCTTAATATGCTTACCTAGTATATCTGGCAAATGTGCTTTCTGTGCTGCCAATTGTATTAAGTGCTTTAATTTCATGGCAGTCTGACAGAAAAATATCTTCATTTTAAGGTAGAAAACAAGGGTGTAATGTGAAATCTTTCCTACAGTTTGGTATAGTCTTCTTGTCCTGTAGTGGTACCTCATGTACAACTTTGTTCCGTAGTACCCTGTATGCACCCAGTCACAACTCGGGGCAGGCAATGGCAGGGGAAAGAATCCAAATATATAGATTTGGCTTCATTAATTTCTTTTTTTTCCAGAAGTTCCAGAGGTGCAAACTGCTAATATTTGCTGTTTGTTTAGAGTTGATGGAAACAAACTTAATTTCTACACTTTCTGAAAACACATTAGAGTGACTGGGAGAAAAGCAATTGAAGAAAGACTGTATCATAATTTAAAACCACACACACAAACTAATTTTCCTTCTGCCCCACCTTCTCTTCACAAGTAACAAGTGATAGTACAAGAGGAAATGGCTTCAAGTTGTGCCACAGGAGGTTTATATTGGATATTAAGAAAAATATCTTCCCCGAAAGGGTTGTCAAGCACTGGAACAGGCTGCCCACAAAGTGGTTGAGTCACCAGCCCTGGAGGTATTTAAAAAACGTGTAGATGTAGTGCTTAGGGACATGGTGGACTTGGCAGTGCTAGGTTAATGGTTGGACTTGATGATCTTAAAGGTCTTTTCCAACCTAAAGGATTCTATGATTCAAATTAAGTATGTCCAAATACTAGAAATCTCTTGTGGGAGTTGATTGTACTTGCTCCTTGAGAGGGTAGGGAAGAAAGATCTATGCACGTGTGCATGTCATTTAAATACATAAAACGGTTACTAGCAGAAGTCTATACGTGTGATGGTGCATCAGTGTCCACACCGATTTCTCAAGTCAGGTGCCTTGAAACAGAAGCCTTCATAGTCGGCAGCATCCTCAGAACTGCTCAAGAACCAAGTTGCTCCAACCATGTTCATGGATTGATAATCCAGGTAGGATTTTCCAGGGTAGGAGAGAGAATCATCTAAGTTGAGGTAGCTGTTGTGTGTGATGCTCCTTTTTTCTTTCAGAGTAATGCTGATGTTTCCTTAGTTTGTTCCTAAATCTTAAGTCTGCAAGGTAACAGATATTCCAGTATTGTTAGTGTAGTGGATTTGTAGTAAATCAAGCCATTCTGACATTTTGTTTCAGTTACAAGGAGGTTTTTCTTTAAAGAATGGGTAGTTTTCTAGTTGTATTTCTGTTACTGATATAAAGAGATTTGATTTTTAAGACTGAGTTATTTTGGGAACTACAGATTTTTTTAATTATGTTTAGTACCATCATTTAACCATGGTGATATTGTTATTGAGACTTCTACTAAGTCTCGANATCTGTTGCCTTGCATCTTGTATGATTTGTACAGCTCACAGTTCAGACTTGTAACATCTTTTCTGTCACTATGTGTGAGTGCATACAACCTGGTCTACTGATAAAAATAGTTTGTGTGATGTGAAGACTTGCTAAAAAATAATAAATGAAGTAAATATATTGAAGTTATATTAGAGACAAGAGTTCCCTTTTTTGTATGACAGCCTTCGTTTTTGCTTTATTGTTGTTTTGAAGAACAGTCACACTAATAGTCCTCTATACATTATAACTTTACACTGTATTATAACCTTACACTTTCAGCACAGGTTTTTGGAGAAATTTCTCTTTTCAAGCATTCAAAATTATAATTTATTACAAATTGTGACAAAATCATATTGTTAACAAAAGCACTTTTCACATCATCTGGATTTCTAACTCTGCAGGGCATGGCTGTTACTCTGTCCTTTCATAATTTTTTTCCCTCCATAGCTACAAAGTTCAAAAACTCTTTTCAGTAAACTATAATTAAACTATATACATATGGCATTGATTAGTTTTACTTTGCTGTCTCTTATGACAAAAAAATACTCAATAGTTAGAAAAATCTAAAGACTACAATATTCTGACTAAATTATATTTTGTTTTCAGTTTCTTCACCTTGAATTCAAATAAATTTAAAATCAATAGGTTTGCCTCACTTTCAGACTCTCTTGCTTATTTAATTCAGAATGTAAGAACTGTAGTGAAAGCTCTGTCTTAAAAATGTATCTCAAATTTATTGGGAGTTGTGCCTCTAAGTGCGCACATTTGTACATAAGAAAGTGTTCTGATTAGTCTTCAGATGTCCAAAATTAAGATTTTTTTTTTTTTTGTAGAGGACAGATTATTCTTGCCTGTTAGTATGGAAGTGTGATAATTTTTGTAAATTTGATAATATATTGATTTTTATATATGCATATAGTAAAAAGGTTTCTTTGCTCAATGATTCATTATGTGTGTAAGCAATTAAGTGTAGTCATCTTACACTTTCTATGCTTAACTTGGATCCAAACAAAACACTTCGAATGTTTTCTGTTTATATTGTCTTGAAGTGCTTTAAAATGTTACATATTGATTCATCCTATGAACTCTTTATTAACCATTAGGGCTTTAGAAGAGCCTTGGTGCTTGTAATGTATGTAAAAATGCCTCTGTGTGATGATTTTGTTCATAATGGCTTTTCAGACAAAAAGTTATCTAGCTGGTTCCCTCCTCTGAGTAGAGAATGCTCTTGGGGGTAGCAGTGTGTGTTTTTCTTAGTCACATGAAGATTTGATCCATCACTGCATGTCTTCAGAATGATAGATTGGCTATACTTATTATAGCTAACCTATAGACTTCTGCTTCTAACACTCTGGGTCCTTTGTTGGAAGACATGGTGCAAAACTGAAAGGCAGAAATAAACACTTTCAGATTTTCATGTAAATATTAAGTTGATCTAAAGATAAGACTGGAATCCAGCATCCAGGTCTCCATTTGGATTATGAAAAAATAACTTGCCTTTTTGGAGAGAGAGTAGGCTTGCTTGGTTGTTTGTTTTTTTTCAGTTATTATTCATGTAATAACGTAGTTTTCACATAGAACTTAGCTTCTGCTTTGTCACAAAGCAGAGGAGTGATGTTTATTTTCTAGTTTGTTTATCAACATCACCAATGACATGCTTAGGGCAGGAGGCCACTCATTTCCTAGATGGCAGATGTCTACAGAAACTTCTACCTGATAAAAACTAAATCTGTGCAAGGCCATCACTTGAAGAACTTTGTATGTAAGCTCAGGGAAAAAGGGTAAGCATGCCCTATTCAAACAATGGTAGAAGTTGTTTGTGTTAAAGCTTTTGTCTTTTCTCTCCCTTCTGTTCACTGTACAGTTTTGATGCCGATAGAATCCTTTAGGTTGGAAAGGACCTTTAACATCATCACGTCCAACCGTTAACCTAACACTGCAAGCCCAGCACTAAACCATGTCCCTAAGCACCACATCCAAATGTCTTTTAAATGCCTCCAGGGATGGTGATTCAACCACTTCCCTGGGCAGCCTGTTCCAATGCTTGACAACCCTTTCAGTGAAGTAATATTTCCTCATATCCACTCTAAACCTCCTGTGGCACAACTTAAAGCCACTTCCTCTTGTCCTATCACTTGTTACTTGCGAAGAGACCAACAGCTACCTTGCTACCACCTCCTTTCAGGAAGTTGTAGAGAGCGATAAGGTCTCCCCTCAGCCTCCTTTTCTCCAGGCTAAACAACCCCAGTTCCCTCAGCTGCTCCTCATAAGACTTGTGCTCTAGGCCCTTCATCAGCTTTGTTGCGCTTCTCTGGACACACTCCAGCAGCTCAGTGTTCAGTGAGGGGCCCAAAACTGAACACAGGATTCGAGGTGTGGCCTCACCAGTGCTGAGTACAGGGGGATGATCACTTCCCTACTCCTGCTGGCCATGCTTTCTGATACAAGCCAGGATGCTGTGGGCCTTCTTGGCCACCTGGGCACACTGCTGGCTGATAGTCAGCTCGCTGTTGACCACCAACCCCAGGTCCTTTTGTGCAAGGCAGCTTTCCAGCCACTCTTCCCCAAGCCTGTAGCGTTGCATGGGGTTGTTGTGACCCAAGAGCTGGACCTGGCACTGAGCCTTGTAGAACCTCATACAACTGGCTTTGGCCCATTGATCCAGCCTGTCCAGATCCCTCTGTAGATCCTTCTTACCCTCACGCAGGTCAACACTGCCACCCAACTTGGTGTCATCTGCACACTTAGTGAGGGTTCACTTGATCCCCTCATCCGGATCATTGATAAAGATGTAAAACAGGCCCCAACACTGAGCCCTGGGGAACACCACTTGTGACCAGCCACCAACTGGATTTAACTCCATTCACCACAACTCTTTGGGCCTGGCCATCAAGCCAGGTTTTTACCCAGCGAAGAGTACACCTGTCCAAACCATGTGCAGCCAGTTTCTCCAGAAGAGTGTGGTGTGAAATGGTGTCAAAGGCTTNCCTGTCCAGATCCCTCTGTAGATCCTTCTTACCCTCACGCAGGTCAACACTGCCACCCAACTTGGTGTCATCTGCACACTTAGTGAGGGTTCACTTGATCCCCTCATCCGGATCATTGATAAAGATGTAAAACAGGCCCCAACACTGAGCCCTGGGGAACACCACTTGTGACCAGCCACCAACTGGATTTAACTCCATTCACCACAACTCTTTGGGCCTGGCCATCAAGCCAGGTTTTTACCCAGCGAAGAGTACACCTGTCCAAACCATGTGCAGCCAGTTTCTCCAGAAGAGTGTGGTGTGAAATGGTGTCAAAGGCTTTAAGTCCAGGTAAACAACATCCACAGCCTTTCCTTTGTTCTTTAAGCAGGTCACCTTGTCGTAGAAGGAGACCAGGTCAGTCAAGCAGGACCTGCCTTTCATAAACACATGCTGACTGTCCCTGATCGCCTGGTTGTCCTGTACATGCTGTGTGATGGCACTCAACATTATTTGCTCCATAACCTTCCCTGGCACTGGGGTCAGACTGACAGCCTGTAATCCCCTGGATCCTCCTTCTGGCCCTTCTTGTAGATGGGCATCACATTTGCTAACTTCCAGTCAACTGGGACCTCCCTGGTTAGCCAGGACTGCTGATAGATGATTGGAAGTGGCTTGGTGAGCACTTCTGCCAGCTCCCTCAGTACCCTTGGGTGGATCCCATCTGGCCCCGTAGACTTGCATGTGTCCAAGTGGTGCAGCAGGTCACTAACTATTTCCCCTTGGATTATGGGGGCTTCGTTCTGCTCCCTGTCCCTGTCTTCCAGCTCAGGGGGCTGGGTACCCAGAGAACAGCTGGTCTTATAAGTGAAGACTGAGGCAAAGAAGGCATTAAGTACCTCAGCCTTTTCCTCAGCCTTTGTCATTATGTTTCCCCCTGCATCTAACAAAGGCTGGAGATTCTCCTTAGCGCTCCTTTTGTTGGTAACATATTTATACAAGTATTTTTTATTGTCTTTTATGGTAGCAGCCAGATTAAGCTCTAGCTGGGCTCTGGCCCTTCTAATTTTCTCCCTGCAAAACCTCACTACACCTTTGTAGTCCTCCTGACTTGCCTGTCCCTTCTTCCAAAGATCATAAACTGTCTTTCCCCCCACACTCTGTGTTCCAGCCAAAGCTCTCTGTTCAGCCAGGCTGGTCTCCTTCACTGCTGGCTCATCTTTCAGGACATGGAGACAGCTTGCTCCTGTGCCTTTAAGATTTCCTCCTTGAAGAATGTCCAGCCTTCCTGGACTCCTTTGCCCTGCAGGGCTGCCTCCCAAGGGACTCTGTCAACCAGTCTCCTAAACAGGCCAAAGTCTGCCCTCCAGAAGTCCAAGGTGGCAGCTCTGCTGACCCCACTCCTTACTTCTCTGAGAATTGAAAACTCTTATCATTTCTTGATTTCTATTCCCAAGATGGCCTTACAACCATCACATCACCCACAGGTCTTTCACTGTTCACAAACAGCAGGTCCAGTGGCATAATGATAATTTATCAGTGCTTGTTTTAAGTTACTTATTTTTGAAACCCTCAATGCTGAAAAGAAGTTACAGCACCCTCTCACCACACCCAACTGTGTTTTACTTCTACTCTTCGCAGTCTGTCTGTATTTTGTCCAAAACCATATACCAAAGAATAAAAAATTTCTTCCTGATTATACTTTGTAGGCTGGCTTTTAAAGAGAGAAAGGTGACATAAACTGTGTTTTCCTTCACATCCCAATTAAGTAATTTAGTAACACAAAACTGTAGTGAGCTGGTGTAAGAGCAGGTGTAAGAACCTCTTCATCAACAACCCTACCTTTGGCAATGCATTGTTTTTTTTCAGACTGGTTTCAGGCAATGCAGAGCCAAATAGAATTAAACACCACATGTTATTCAGTAAGGAATTGTTGTTCTGAGACTTGACTGAGCAGGTGATATTTTGTATTAGTAACGTCTGAATAATAGATCCTTAGGCATACATTCCAATTTGGATTTTAATGTGTGCAGTTGTGGTAATTTGAAATGAGTTCATCTCAGTAGTGTCATTAATTCCCCAAATCAATGTAGTTTAAACTGAGATAACACGTTCTGTGATGACATTGGAATAAAAAAAAATGTCTTTATGAGTTCAAGAACTTCTTATTTTCACAAGCTCTATTTATTAGCTCAAAATCTGCTCATTGTCTTAATTTTCTGAAACCATCAATCCGATGCTTACTCAGAAATTTACTAGAATATGAATGTAGACATCATTGTAGTTGAATTTGCATTGATCTTCAAGGGGCAAGGTATTTCCTATGCAAATTTTCTTAAGAAGTGGTAAATTCTGCAGAGTGAAGCATATTGAAACATCCTTTATAAATGTTGATCTGTCAGATGTCTTTTTGAGATCTTCAGTTTGAAATTTCAAACTATGCAGGCTTCAAATGTCACTAGAATTTATCACTGCAAGCATAGACTACATGCTTTGATTTGGAGTACATTCCTGTTGTAATTTATTATAACCTTGTTGAGGTTTACAAAAGTCTGAAAGCTCTCTAACCCATTTGGTGCTCTTCCCTATGTCAAGAGATTTAATGGAAAAATGCTTTTATATAGTAGCAGTCATAGAGGGGTAGCTATGTATTGGTGTTGGAGGGAGGAAATGCAAGGTAGAATGCAGACCAGGAGAATGTAGGGGTGGAGTAGGCACAAAATCAGGTTGGTATTGGCGTGGAGGTACAGGCTCCATTAACCCAGGACAGTTGCTTTATCTTTTCTGTTAAGAAGATGCATTCCTATACATAATTCAGAGTAAATTATTTCCATGAGTTCATGGAAATTGATAAAAATACAGTGAAAATGAGGTATTTTAGTTTTATTTTAGTTAAGTGTTATGAGGTTAATCTTGTGTATAAATATAGAGCTGATATTAGTAAGCTCTCAAGAAGGGAAAAGAGGAATTTATAATGGAGTAAATTAGAAAGGGAGTTTAGGAAGAGGCTAAAATTAGTTTTGGCTGAACAGAAAATTAATTTTGTTAGATTTATTGGTTCGGATATTTTTGCACGAATAGAATACATACCTTTTGATATGAAATGTCTCTTTGAATATAAAAGACCACTTTCTTCTAAATGTATTACATAAAAGTGTAGGGCTGGAGGAAAAACAGGATAAGTGACTTAATGTCACAAGGAGAACAGAGGATTATTTACAAAGCCGAGTGCTAGCACAATCTTCTTACGGCCAGAAGCCCAGAACCTTTACTCAGTTAAGATAGTTATTTGGATCTTTTTGTGAAATTCAGAGCAGGTTCTGCAAGCAAGTTATTTCCATTGAATAGCTTCTTAACTAGCAATTTTAGAGATATTATTTAGAAGCAATCTATTAATCCACTCTGATCTAAGTCAGTCCATACGCTATGAAACAGCTCCCTTAAGCCCATCAGTTTTTTTCATCAGGCTATTAATACAAAATAAAATACTGCAGGGAGGCCTGGATCATCTTGACGGTTGTATTATAGGTCAGCTGTTTGTGCAGCCTAAGCTCACAACCTTTGTCTTCATAATGAAGATAGATGGTCTTATTTCAAAACAATAATGCAAAAAAAAAAGGAAGTCTAAAGAAAAATGTTAATCTGTTTTAATATATAGTGTTGGATCAGCAGTGTGCTTTTCAACATTTACTTTGTACTTCTTAAATCTGTGAAAAGTGCAAATGTTGGGATTGTGACACGCACCTACACCACCTTTCTTGTTTTTCCCTTGCTGTAGACTTCTGCATAGGGTGTCTTTTGTGCATGTGTTCTCTCTAGGTCTGGGGAGTGTGTGTATATGGCCTTTTAAATACAAACAAACAAAAAACTTGGTTCAGGCTGAGCTTTTGGTTTGTTTTGTGAATTGTTATTTTAGTTCATAATGGCTGCCACCATCTTAGAAAGCGAGGAATTGTACATAATATTGCTTGAAGGGAAAAGTGCAGAAGTCTGAACTGTGTGGATTCCATAACTAGGATATTTTTCTTTCATCTAAGCTAGCATAGTGAAAGTGCTAGCTATTTATAGGTATCAAAATACTGTGTAAATGTATATTCTATTTTCAATAAGTCTTCATTTGTGATATTGTGCTTTTTTCCTCCTTGTGTTCTATTTAGCTGTACTTAAGCAGCTTTTATGCAGACCTTTATGAATATGTGTATAGTTTATTCTTTAAAACA
>WEKW01010142.1:255-11264 GCA_013389905.1 Sula dactylatra | reverse complement strand
TGTCTCTGAAAATTTAAATACAGGAAGAGGCCAGTACAAATAAATAAAATTTATCTTAATAAAGGAACTGTCTACATGTTATATTCTCTTGGTAATTTTTTTGATTTGTGGTGTTTTCTGTCTTATTAATATGTTAAAAATACTGAGAGAGACCAGGCATTCTTCAACAAGTGACAGAAAGTGGTATGTGTGACTGAAGGGCTTATGTTCGACTCCTCCTCAGTGCCTAACTGTAAATATGGAAATGCTTGCACTAGAAGCATTTCTACAAGGAATATATATTGAGAAAAGCCTGTAGAAAGCAGTAGTGAGTATATTGGGTTTAGAAGTTGTAGCGTATCTTTCTTTGTAAGAAGATTTTATTTTTTTCATCTCCCAGTTTATAAAGGGATGATGTGAGCTGTATCTGAGATACCAAGAAGCTAGACTCGGGGACATAAGAAGTTTTTACTAGTCTCATGCTACATCCCTGTCTCTCTACTCCTCTCTCCCACTGTTACCATGCAGTATCAGGCTTTTCAAAGGATATGTTGTTTTCTGATGATAAAATGTTCACATTAAGATCTAAATAAGAAAACAAGTAGTGAAATAAGCTACCAGCATAGTGGCAGCTGTGTAAAAGAATGAAATGGAACAAAAGAGAATGAGTAATGACATTAGCAAATAATTTTTTGCAGATAAAGATGCAATTTTACTTGTTTTAGAGGATTGTTTTCCCTTTTTTTTAAGAAGATCCATACAAAGCATTTATCACTTCAGCAACTTTATTTTTTTAATAAAAAACTAAAGGAATGAAAAATCATTACTGAGAAATATTTCATATATCCAGTTAAAAATGTCTTTGTGCAAGTAATCTCTAATGGTTTCTTGCCTCTCTTTTGTGTTTTGCTTTTGTCACTTTGAATTTCCATACAGCATTGCTGGAGGGGGAGAGGAGAAATCATCTTAGAGTTTGTACATATTTGGCTTTCCTCAAACAGTTGTAACACAACACTTTTCTGACATTGAAGCAGGCTTTTTTTTTTTGTCCCTGAAATAAAAGTTTACTTTTTCCTTTGTCAAAGAATTTTTGTCTTAAAGGCGCAAAACCCATTATGTGCCTTCTAATATGGTTACAATACATTTTCACCTAAGAAAGCCGTACCAATCGTTTGTATACAGTGTAATGACAGCATGAAGTACAGTACTTTGATTGCATAGATATGTCAATGAAAGGGAATTCTATTTTTGGAAACAATTTTAAACATAAAATAATAAATGGATACACATACAAAATAAATTCTAGCAATTACATGAAACTGGTGGGGAAAGGAGCAGTTCGTGTTTAAAATATTATTTTAGTAAAATATTGCTCAAGGAAAAAAGTTGGAGGTGGCTACTTTGGTGAGACTGCTTATATTATTTTATACAGCTAGTTCAGAAGTATTTGTTTCAAAGCCTGAAAAATTAAAATTTTATTATGTTTTAAGCAGCTGTAATGTAATCTAGAAATAATTTCTGCTCCAATTCTCATTTATCAGTGTAAATTTATTTTGTATCTATTAACTTGGTGTTACAAGGAAAACCTAAAATGATTAGTTAAGTGTGTCTTGAAAATCTCCCAGCTCTGTTATGGCTTCAGCTGATTCAGGTCTTAGGGCTAATTTAAATGTTTCAAGTATAAGATTAATACTGTCATGTTTACAGTATATAGCAAATTGTTGAATTTCAAACCCAAAAGGGATAGCTGTAATCTACAAATACAGAGGCAGAATATAATGGAACATATAGAGGGGATGGCTCACGGCAAATCTCTGTTTCTTGGAAACTGGATCTCATAGGCTCACAGTGCTAGACCATTTATTTACAAATATGTACTTGTTTCCTAACTTCCTTTGATCAAAATTGTTTAGAAAAAAAAACCATAAGTATTGAGATAGCCAATCTTGCTTCATGATACCTTCCATTCTTATGGGAATGACTCTAGACAAAAGTTAGCATTCTGATTTATATAGATGCTTGTTCAGAATAGTCCCTTCCCCAGCTGCCACAAGGATATGCTGTCTGAAATGCAACTTTTCTCCCACCTGCAGCACCAGGCCAATAAGAAAAAGCACTTGATCAATTCTCAGTGGAACTGCCCGAAGGGAGTTGGTTAAATTTCTTTTTAATACCACAAAATTCTATTTGATCTTTTCTCAAATTCAGGAAATAAACTGGAGTTGTAAAAAACACATACTTTTCTGTTCTATCATGTATATGCCAGTCACTTCAGGCAGGCCACTTTGCTCACTCTCAGTGTCTCAGTTCCCACCCAAACTACATACTCTGAGATCATCTTCCTGTCAATATAAATGCAGCTAGAGAAACCAAAATACATAGCTTCTGCTTTCCTGTTGGCTTTGGGTGAGAAATAACATATATTGAATAACGTCTTCCTTCATAGAAGCTGCTGTCATGAAGCAATGTGGTGAATTCAACAAGTTAGTTATAGAAAGTTCTTAGACTTTTTTTTTTTTTAGCTCATCTGAGGCTTTTCTAAATAAAAACCCAAGAACCATCACCAGTAGTTTGAAGTCTAGCAGGTACTCTCTGCTTCTATTTGTGAACCCATGCTGTTTGGCTCATGTACATACACCTCATACTAGTGTTCTTAATATATGGGCTGATATGTGTCTGTAGTTACGTATGTAATATGCCAATCACCAGAAAATCTGGAGTGCTTTAGTGGGTCTTGGATTTCCTAGTTATTTGAACAATTTTGTAATCTAAAACCTGAAAATTGGTAGGTGAAATACAAAAATTGGCAGAAGCTCTGCCTGATGACACTGAGTACCTCATAAAAGCTCATCATCAAAAGACGTATTATTGGGGGGTAAATGGCCAAAATCTTTTCTCTAGTCTTTCCACCTATAGTGAGAGTGATTACCTGAATGAAGGGGAGTGGAATAGTGCCACTTAAGCTGGTGCATCTTGTGGATCTTCTGATGTCTCTTAAAGCTGTTCCTTTAAGGTGTGCCCTATTCAGAAGTACAAGGGAAGGAGAATGTGAAAGATTAACTGAACATGGAGAAAGGATGTTTTCTGCTACAACTGATTTTTCAACGAAAGAATATGGTAACATTCAGTTACAGTCTAGTTTGTTTCCCTGTTATGTTTTAAATTTCAACAAACATCTGGGCCTGTTGGAGTGGGTCCAGAGGAGGGCCATAAAAATGATCCGAGGGCTGGACCACCGCTCCTGTGAGGACAGGCTGAGAGAGTTGGGGTTGTTCAGACTGGAGAACGTAAGGCTGCGAGGAGACCTTATTGTGGCCTTTCAATACCTAAAGGGGGCTTGTAAGAAATATGGGGACAGACTTTTTAGTAGGGTCTGTTGTAATAGGACAAGGGGTGATGTGTTTAAACTAAAAGCGAGTTGATTCAGACTAGATATAAGGAAGAAATTTTTTGCAGTTGGGGGTGGTGAGACACTGGCAGAGGTTGCCCAGAGAGGTTGTAGATGGCCCATCCCTGAACACATTCAAGGTCAGGTTGGACGGGGCTCTGAGCAGTGTGATCTAGTTGAGAGATGTCCCTGCTCATTGCAGGGTGCTTGGACTAGATCACTTTTAAAGGCCCCTTCCAACCCAAACCATTCTATGATCTTGTTGTGAGCCTGCTCTCTTAGTATTGCAAGGCCTCACTGGACAGTTGTTCTATAATCTTACAGATTTTGGGGAGTATTTTATAAATCACTTGCTAGTTGTAGCGAAGGTGCCATCAGTACCAATTCTCTGAGTCCTCTTTATCTGAGAAGCGATGTTTTGTTTCGGCTTCCAAAGCTATTGCCTGCTGGGAAATTGCCTGATGGGCTTTATCTAAACCTGCTAAATCGTTCTTCTATTTTCTCTTTTCCTGTATTTTTTTTTTTCTTTTCATCCATTTCTGAATTGTGCTGACATTGGTTTAATGTAAAGGTGAGTCGAGACTATCCTTAAATTACACTTGTAAATCTAGCCCGTCCATTCATCAGGATACTTGTAGCGGTCTGCTGCAGCCTTCACAGTAGTTGCATCCTCCACGTGCACACCCATACTGGCAGCACCGTTCTCAGTTACTCAAGCAGGGACCTGCTTCATAAAGTTGCTAACTCTATGCTATGCAGAACAATTAATTCAGTTTTTTGTTTCATAGTCTAAAAGCATGACATCAGAAGTTCTTGGTGTCTGATGTAATTAATTGTAGATTAGTATTACAAGATAATGCTCTTCAGAGACTGATTCTTAAGTACAGCCTTTCTTTACACTATTCTGGTGCTGTAAACAGTCAGAAAAGTATTTTAATAATATGCAAGCATTATGTTGCTTTTATATTTTAACTTTTCTTTTTTAATACTCTGAGATGTGAATAAGAGGTTTGAGGATCAGGTTTAAGATGCTTCAAAATCAAGTTTTTTAACACTTCCATCCATCTAAAACATTTGTATGCATAACGTCCATGTAAAGCAATTGCAAATCTATACAAAATTTTAGGAGCTGATGTAGTGAGCGTTCCAGGACTAAGTAGTTTTGTGGAAGCAGCACATCTCAATGATTCTAAATTAATTCTCATTTTTAACATCGTGCAGGTGCAGTCACCCTCTGACAGATAAATTATACCTTGCAAAAAGTTCAGAATAACTCTTTGAAAACTGTGTGAGACTTGGTCCCTATTCCAGTTAGAGGGAGAGAGAACACCAGGGCAATTACTACCTTGAATAGGTCAGAACTACATCATCGGAGCTTTTTGCTCATTAATACATACCTTTTGTGCACCTTCAGTAGTAGATCTCATTTACAGATAGGCAAGGCATTTTAATTTGCACCATACCTTTCTCTTCCATGGCTGAACAGTCGACTTCTTAGTCAGTTCAATGTACTAACTAGTCATAAGTACAAGTCGTAAGTAGTTGTTAGTCATCAGTTAGGCAGATGTGACTCTTCTTAAACCCCACCCTTTTTGTAACATGGCAAAGTACTAGAGCCCCTAACTACTGATCTCTAACTCTTTTTTTTTTTTTTTTTNGTTTTGGGTTTTTTTTTTTTTTTTTTTTTTTTTTTTTTTTCAGAAAGAAAAACCAAACGAAAACCAACTTGCAAGCTTCAATATCTATTTCTATGTTGGGGTGGGGTGGGGTGGTGGGGAACACCAACCAAAAAAAACCCGACCAAAGCCAAAAAACCCCAATAACACAAATAATCTTGCTTATAAATGATGGTAATGAGCAGAGATCTTGTAATAGATTATGCTGTCACTATAAAACTGTTATGCTAGCACGTTGGAAATATGCTAAAACTAATAACCATCACTTAAGAAAAATTGCGTTCAAGTGTTTGGTTATAGTCTTAAAGTAGTCACCTTCTTTCATTTTTTATATAAGAGTATCTTAAAAATAAAAGGCAACAAAAAAACCTCTCACAAAAAAAAAAATCCAAAACAAACAAACAAAAAAAAAACCACCCACAAACCCTAAAGATAACAATGAACAAGTTGAAAGGGGGGAAAAAAAAGACTCTGAAACAATGAATACACAAAGTAGGTAAATTGATGGGGGACATTCTTCTGATATATACACTAATTATGTTTATACCGTCATAAATATTTATGAACCACTGAGGATACTGCTTTTGAAACATGCTCTGCAAAGCGGCATTTTCATTCTTTGGAGTATCAATATATTTCAAAGCTAGTTTTCTTTCCAAATTTAGATGAAAAGTCAAATTTTTCTGAGGTGAAAAATCAGGAAATTATTTCCACTTGATAGAATTTAAACTGTTTATAGTACTGTTTTCATCTATTTATTTACTAGAAAGCAGAAGGAAAATGAATCAGAATGCACATGTACTGTTTAATCTGGTATAGTGCAAATGAGAATTTGAAACTCTTGAGGCTTCCCCTTTCCTCCTTAGGTTGCTCAAAATACTCCCGCTTCCACAAGGAGGTTTTGGCAGGCTTGTATTTTCCTAGCTTAAACAGTCAGTTAGTTTTTACTTGGGTTAGTGTCAATCTTTTTTAACCACTTAAATCTGTTGTCTGATTAATGAAAATACCTATCTGAACTACTGTAAGATATTTCGTTTGAACAGCTTGAGTTATTAGATAAAAGTTACTTCTAAAACCCCTGCAAATCATACCGAAATACTGTGTTGGTTTGAGTGGAAATGCCAAAAAAGTAATGCGTTATACCGCGATTTGTTCTGATTTGGGGTTGGTGGTTTTACTTTGTCTTTATAGAGAGCTAGAAAACACTGAACCAACATTTGTTAGCAACTAGACCTATAGATCTCGTCACTCTTTCCCAAGATAATATTTTATGTAGAGTTACTGTGCAGTTTGGTGCTTGAAGTGGGACTATGGGCTACAAATGAGAGCAGCATCACTCTTTTTTCAGTGGCATGTTGCGATTTTGTGGATCAACAGCTATGCTTGGAGGGCTTGCAGCAGTTTCTGCTGATCACTGCAGGCAGTTCAAGTGGGCTAGGCTGGACTTGTGCGGAGTTACTTATATCCCCACAAGGCAGCATGTGGTAGCTGATAAGCAATATCTTAAAGCTGTAGGAGGCAGTAGCTGCTGGCTCAAAGCTTCAGTTGGATTTTTGCCTCTCGATCCCTATGACAGACAGGGCAGTCCAATCTTGGCTAGCCCTAAACTCAGCAAGGGCCTCTACCACTCCTGATGCAGCATCTTGGCGTTTTTATAAATGTGGTTTTCCAGCTTCTGCTGGGTGCGATTCACCCTTACTTTCTCCCTTCTTCAAACTCTGCTTTGGGTTAAATAACTTCAGTGACACAAACTAGCCATCCACTGGTAAACTCAAGCATACATAACTGGGGTATATTTTGGGCCCTTTTACCTGTTACAGCTCATGCAGCATATTGCTGTCTGAAAATGATTTAGTAAGAGCACCTGAAAGTGGCAATATGAGGCGTTCAGTTTTACTTGTTGCACACAGAGTCCTTTGTATACACATACAATACCTTCCATGTATTGCATTTACTTCAATAACTGTATAGGGAAAGCAGATTGATTAACTGATACTTCCTACCTCAGGATTGTTTTAAACCATTAGCAAAGGGTATGACCCTCAGAATGGGGATTCTGTATTTATACTTCTCCCAGCATGTTTGAGTTTTACAGATGGCTAATATTTCATTGATCCCACAGCAGCAACTCTGAAGCAAAGGGGACAGCTGTCCAGTCTTTTTCAGTGTCAGTAGCTGGCATTTATTTTCATCTGCTATGTATTAAAAAAAAAAATCCAGACCACAAACAAACAAAAAAACCCAACAATAAACAAACTTGATCTAACCTTAAATCCTCAGTCATGATATTATTAGAATCAGCCTTGTACATTCTTTTGGTGAGAGGTAGAAGTACAATAAATTTAAATGTCTTACCGCTAAGTAGTGGATTTGAAGTAGCCGCACAAAGAAAATACACCGTGCTGAATAGTAGGAATGCTGGATTTTGCCAGGACTATGCCTTTTTTTATCAGCTCAGTGAGACAAGTCTATTTCTTGAAACGAATTAGTTTGAGAGAATTCTGTAAAAGAAACCTGACTTTAAAATGCTTGCAACTCTTCTCATTTTGGAAACCTTTCCGTATTCTGAAATATTGCCAATAAGCAATTCTGGGTCATAATGTTTGCCTTTCTTCTTAACAATGGGTTTGGATTTACTAGCCAAGCACTACATGCGTCATGTTGGAGTAGTGTTGTCAAACTCCATAATAATTAAAATGCTCGAATGAACACTTTGAAAATATGTCTGTACCTTACTGATCTGTATTTTCTAAACAATATATAACTGGAAGAAGTGATTATGTTCAACAGCTTTTTTGACATATGTTGTCATAATGTTTAATTGCTGAGTTAGGAACTTGCAAGGATTTTAATGTAACACATTTGATAAGAAAGTTTTTACATGACATTCTGGAATCATTTTACTGTTGTTTCACACTTCGGTGTGGTGAAATTCTCTGCTAACATTAAGATTTTTGCATTAGTGTTACACGTTTATATCAAAATTTGTACTCCTTTTATTTCTATAGACTTTTATTTTGACATTAGGGTATTGACTTTTACTTTCCGAGCTGGTTTCTGGTGTTTTGTGGTGTGTGGTGGTTTGGTGGTTGGTTTTTTTTGGCTTTTCTTTTTTTTTTTTTTTGCTCCAAGGACTCAGAGAAGGTCTTTGAGCTTTACAACTTACCTCAGAGACTAAACTATGTCCAGACCTAACTATACAGGGGTTGCATTCTTTCACAGTAGATCAGTTAATTATACATTAATCAGAACTGCGCTGGATTGTAAAACCTGGGCTATTTAAGCACAGACAGTTCATATGCCAGTCAGCATGCCATGATATGTGCTGGCATCTATCACAAATACATCAGATTCTTTCGCTCTTTCTTCAGGAATTCTGCACAACTTTCTCGTTTGTTCCATATACCAGACCAAAGTGTAGTGCTAGGACATGTGATATGATACATGTCTGAAAGACCTGCTAAGGACCATGCTCACAAACAGGCTTCTCTGACTCCAGGGTAACTTTATAAGCGAAGCAGATCTTTGTAGGAATATATATCACTGAACTGCAATCAGAGAATACAAATAAGCTCCTCAAGTAAGGGCTGACACAACACTGCTACCTTGTGTTTGAAGTGCAAGCCATGTTTTCAGTTTGGCTACCCTCATATAAATCTAGAAAACATACATTTGAAAACACCAACGATCATCTACCAACAGGAAGTACTATTGCATATGTGTTTTCACTTGCAAGGTTGAGGGGCAAGTAGGGAGGTAGCACATCCAAAACGTTGGTGAGTGCACTGCTGAAAAACGCGTGGGTAGCATAGTCACCATTGCAGTGGAGTCTTCTATAGGGAGAATGTTACAAACTGGAAATGTTCCAGAACAGGACTAGCTCACATGTAATACACCTAGCTCTGTAGCTGGTTTTCTGTTTTACTTTACCTGTTTTCCTAAGCAAATATCCTTGCTTATCTAAAGTACAGCTTGAGTTAGGTATTAGTTACACCTAAGATTTCTGCAGTGGTGTAGAACTGTGTTCAGAAACAAATAGACCATTTGATTGCATTCTAATGTAAATTTATACTATAAATTTTTATTTTAATATATTATATTTCTCTATATATATTAGCGTATATGTAAGCTCACAATGGTAAGACATTACAGGAATAGTGCCAAGTCCTGCAAACAGAATACTGCTTGTACCTTCAAAATTCACAAATCACTTGTGTAACATTCGGAATACAAATAAATTCATTTTCTTAATTACATTGAAACATATCCAGCATGTCAACTTGGAAATACTTTTGATTGTTTTTTGGTTTTTTTACGTCAGAGTTCTCTAACATTGTCAGCTACAGCCTTGAGGCTGAGAACATCAGAGGTAAGTCTCTGGACTCTCTTAAGAACTGTGCCACACCGCCCAGGCACTACTTGTTTCAGTTGCTGTACTGGCTGGTTGGTGTTTTCCACCTCTTACAGGAAAAGGTGGTGCAGCTAGCAGTATGACGCTGTGCTTTTTCAAAGACTTTACAATAACCACGGAATTCTGCTTTTTGAAAATACCTCTGAAAACAATAGCAAATAAGAGGTATTTAAAATTGTGAAGGTCTTGAGAAGATGGTTTTAAAACAGCTGTTTTTAGGAAGTTTATAAATACATTCTCAGCATGGTGAGGTTGAGTCAGCCTCAGGTGGGGAGCAGGAGGCAGCTGGCGGAAGGAAGCTTTAATGTAGGCTCAAAGCAGTGATATGTGATTCTAGGAGGAATCTTGGGAATGTATTTCTTTGAGGATATTAGATAAGATGATGTTCAGACATTAGGTAACATGATGTTCAGAGCTGCAACCAGAAGTATTCTCTGGTGGCTGTTTTGTACTGTTTCAAGAAAGCAAGACTTTGTATTACTTTTTTCTTCTCTGGCATAAGCATGACCAGCCTGATCTGTGGGCAGTGGAACAAGTTCCCAATCAGTGCCTGTCTGCCTTTTTGTTTCCTTGCTGCATCAGTTCTGTGCATGAAGTATGTGTTACATAGATATAAATATTTGTAGTGTGTGTGTAATTATGTATATAAAAGGAAGGAGGTGATTTCCCAGAATAGGTGATATGGCAGTTGCAGATGGACTCCGTGTGCATCTGAGTAGTGTCTAAAGACAGGAGAGTGGACATTCTCTGTGCGTTTTTTACCATTCCCAGGATTGCATGACTAGGCCATCTGCGATCAGGCTAGTAGGGATAAGGTGGATGTCCATGCATATGCAAAAAACCCTGACTTACAGTGAAGATTACTAAGTATCTTTTTGGACATGACTTCTCCCTTATGCAAGCATACTTTGCTACTTCCCTGTCTTTCTCCAGCTCCAGATAAGACCATTTAATTTAAACATTGTCATTCTGATGCTTTGCTTTGTCTTTCACTATTACCCACTCCTCCATCCTGATATCTCTTTTCCTTCAAATGAGTTCTCCATAACTTGCATGGCTTCTCACAATCCACCTTCTTCTGTTTTGTCTACTGAGGTTTACTCTAGACTGTACTGTCAGCTGTTTTTTTTTCTTTTTAACAGTCTTCACTGTGTTCCTTTTTCACAAAATGCCTACTTTTTTGACTATTACCACGTTGATAAAATGGTAGGTTGTCAGTTCTGTGGACAAAACTCATATATTTTCCTTTTTGGTGTGTTTTTGGTTTTTTGGTTTGGGTTTTTTTTTTTTTGTTTGGGTTTTTTTGGGGTGTGTGCTTTTTGGTGTTTGGTTGTTTTTGGGGTTTTTTGGTTTGTTTTTTGGTTTGTTTTTTTTTTTACTTATGAGCTGCTTTTTTCATCAGTCCAAACTTTCACTTCAAATTTTCTTATTTTGTGCTGTTAACAAATGCATACTTATTTAATTTTAACTAGATTTGTTGCTACAGTAAGAACAGAATATTACTGAACAACTTAAACTTTCATTGTTGTTTTACATTATATGAAAAGCTTTAGCT
>WEKW01010140.1:102806-117559 GCA_013389905.1 Sula dactylatra | reverse complement strand
TTGGTGTCATCTGCAAACTCACTGAGGGTGCACTCGATCCCCTCATCCAGATCACTGGTACAGATATTACACAGAACCAGCCCAGCACTGAGCCCAGGGGAACACCACTCGTGACCGGCCGCCAACTGGATTTAGCTCCATTCACCACAACTCTCGGGGCTCATCCATCCAGCCAGATTTTTACCCAGCGAAGAACACACCTGTCTAAGCCATGGGCCGCCAGCTTCTCTAGGAGGATGCTGTGGGACACTGTGTCAAAGGCTTTGCCCAGGTAGACAACATCCCCAGCCTTTCCCTCACCCACCAGGTCACCTGGTCACAGGAGGAGATCAGGGTGGTCAGGCGGGACCTGCCTTTCATGAAGCCATGCTGGCTGGGCCTGATCCCCTGGTTGTCCCACACATGCCTGGTGAGCTCACTCAAGATGAACTGCTCCATAATCTTCCCCGGTACCGAGGCCAGGCTGACTGGCCTATAGTTCCCCGGATCCTCCTTCCAGCCCTTCTTGTAGATGAGCATCATATCAGCAAGCCTCCAGTCATCTGGGACCTCCCCTGTTCACCAGGGCTGCTGATAAATGATGGAGAGTGGCTTGACGAGCTCCTCCGCCAGCTCCCTCAGCACTCTCGGGTGGATCCCATCCGGCCTCATAGACTTGTGAGAGTCCAGGCAGCACAGCAGGGCATAAACTGCTTCCTCCTGGATTATGGGGGGTTTGTTCCACTCTCCGTCCCTGCCTTCCAGCTCAGGGGGCTGAATACCCTGGGGATAACTGGCCTGACGGTTAAAGACTGAGGCAAAGAAGGCATTAAGTACCTCAGCCTTTTCCTCATCCTCAGTGGTATTTTACTGAATACTTCATGTATTTTTTGTGTAGGGTGTGCATTAGTCATTATTCTTGTATATCTTTTAAAATGTGCAAAATTGTTTATACTGTAAATTTATCTATGACAACGGTGAAGAATATTTGGACTCATATAGGCAGTGCTTTGATTCAAGACTTATACACACATGACGATGCTAAGGCCACATTAAAACACATGATCATGGACACATACATACCCACACACACACACAGACATATCTATTTAGATACACTTTTAGCAATAACGAAGTTCATATCCAATTAGAAAAAATTATTACCAGGCAAGACAAACCAACAATTCTAGTTCGAAACTACATTCTGAGACAACTACTCAGTCATCCTTTAAACAGAGTCAGTTGTGAGCAGTCACAGCCTGAAGCCATAGCATCATTTTACAGTGTACACTAAACTCCTATGGAAAAAAAATGTTCCACCTCCCCTTCAGCTGCCTGCTTCCACCTGCACTGTGCCACTACCTGAGAGGCCTTATTTTAAACTGACTCGGGAAACTGGAAAATAGCCTGGAAAGGAAAAATAACATTTTTTTACTAGTTCCCTAGTTCACAGTGCAGTTGCACAAATGCGTGCAAAAGGACGAAAGCCGACTGGGATGTGTTTTTGCCAGTGGCACTGGCAGCACCCTGCTTCCTCCATTCCTCCAGTAAAAGCCACAGGGTGCCTGCCTGCTCTCCACCCTGGTCCTCCAACCCTTCCACCTAACCGCTGCGGCTTCGCCTACAAAACAAGAAGTTTCACATTCTTTCCTCTGCTGCAGTAACTCACAGCTTTCTCATATGAGGGGCATAATACTGAGGGTTAATTTGAGACAAAGTTTCACATACACAGAACTGAAAGCTAAATAGGGGTCCAGAGCATGTTTAAGAGTAGTTGCACACTACAGAGACTTTTAAGAAAGACAAATGAAATGTGATTATAAGAGGCAGTTAGGAAAGAGTTGCTAATCTGTAAGAGAGTCAGAAATTAAAGTGACTCAGCAACCCTGTTTCTTTTCAAAGAAGTCTACTGTCAAAATGCAGATGACTTGCTTAATCCCGCAGGGGGAAGGCATTAATAATGCAACAGACATTAAAAGAAACCATTAATTGTCTTCCACGTGCAAATGCAGGATATTGTTTCAAAGGGATTTGTGCTTACCAGTCTCACAGTGTTGAAGCATGGTATGCCTCTGCTACTCTATTTTTGTCTCATCTTGCAAACACCAGTTTTAAAGATCTAATTAGAAATTTACCACATTCTTCTAGTGTTCTTTCAAATTTCAAGCAGGGAAAGACCATAACTATTTTCAGATTGCTGGCTGGGTTAAGCCATATGAAGAACAGCATCAGTAACGAACATGATACAAATGAGTTTGTTCACACACATAACAGGAAGATGAAACTGGAAACTTGCAGACACCTTCATTTACGAGTAACGATGAGCACGCACAAATGGAAATGGTTTAATTGTCATCCAGCTCACTGCTACCAGTCTAAGTCTTACATGTGTGCATGGAGTAAAAGGGTTTTAAAAGGTTGAAGGGAATGTGGCTAACCTCAAGATGGAGCTAGACTCTCCTCAGAGATGCACACTAAAATGACAAAGAGGCAACACATCCAAGTTGCAGCAAAGGAACTTCCCATTTGATAAAAGCTAAAATACCACCGTAATGAAGGTGACCAAACATCAGAACTGGCTACCCAGAGATGTTGTGCAATCTGCACTTGCAGGTATTCAAAGCTTGTCTGGCAAGGCCTTGAACAGTCTGATTTACCTGCAAAGCTGGCTCTGCATGGGCTGGAGGGCCAGACCAGGTGACCTCCAGAGGCCTCTTCCAACCTCACTACTGAAATGTTCCTTTATTTCTATCTACACAAGGTGCAGACAGTCCTGAGTTTTACCACTGCACAAGTCCCTGCTGGTCTGCTTTGGTATTCAGTACTTTTTTGGTTTCATTGTTCCAATTATGGAAAATGAAGGAATGAGGGAATCATTAATCATTTGTTTAAATAATATACGTAAAGTCTGTTAGGCAACAGAGGCGTAAGGGAGGATTATGACTCTCTTCTAACAAGTAAAGTACATGATTGATGACACAGCTTTGACACTAAAGTTTTAGTCATAAGACAAGACAGAACAAGCATAAAACACAAAGGCAAGGAAGCTCACCAGACAGACAAAGATATGAGATTAATGAGAAGATGAAATTGTATGTACACTAAAAGCTGAAACTTGTCCTGAATTCTTTGAATTTCTTAGAAATTATCATCAGATAAATAAGCCTGTAATTACACTGGGGGGAGCTATATACATGTCACAAATTGTGACTGAGCTAAAATTAAAATTAACATTACTGTCATAAAATCCTCTGAGTACTTTGTACGGTATTTTTCAGATATTTTTTGAAAAGGAAACTAAGCTGCAGAGAATAAATATGCAAAGTTACTCAGTATCAAAGTATTAAAAAAGAAATTCCATTGCTTCGTATAGTTGTGCTTAACTGCAAGCCTGAGTTTCTCAGGAATTCATACCTTTGTTTCAGATGGCTTCATAATTTCTGGTTTTGATGCATCCACAGAGGGGGACTGCTTCTGAGAGAAGGAAATAACTAAATTAATTAATTTCACTTTTGTTAGACATACTACTATTAAGCAAGCATAAGCAACCTGAATTCATTAGAAATCCAGCTAAAAATTAAGAATAAATTATTACTGAAAATTAGAGTTATCATTTTAGATCTTCTATCTTGTCTGTATTTCTACAATACATGTATGCAGGATTTTGACAGCATGATGTCCACAGATCTTCTCACAACATTTTTTTCTCTGATGGGTACTGAAAGCAAATTTCATATAAAGTATCAAAACAAACTCAAATCCTGCTCTCATACTGAAGCGTATATACTTACTGTGCAGGATTCTTCCACATTTCTTTTTCTTTTTTTAAAAAAAATTGTACTTTTGGATTTACTAGTTTGTCACACAAAATATTTAATACTAAATTAGCAAACTCGAATATGTTGAGATAAAAAGGAATAATTAATCTGTATGTAACACACACACAAGTGTTTCTACATATCATGCAACCCTTTCAGAAAAGCTGCAAATGACATGGTCTGTTTTCCTAGCTTCACTGATGTTAATCTGAGAACGGCACGTATTAATTCTGCTGTCACTGTATCAAACTTCAAAGCCCAGAAATGAATATTCTAATTGTCTCATTAATACTTTATACAGATGCAATGCTACCTCTCTATTCCTGCTTCATGTTCCTCTGCTTAAAGCTGTATTTGCCATCTTGATCACAGCAACACATTCATAGTTTATATTTAAATGAACAGCACAAGTTATCAACTCTTCTGGATTTTTTCTTCATGTTTACTGTGCCACTTGCTGTGGAAAAACTTGCATTGACTGAATAAACTCAGCAGCCATATTACTATTCCATACCTGGGGTGACCTCTTACCTCCAGATGGAAAATTTTCTAATTTCCAGAACTTTTCATAGTACAAGCATTTCTCAACAACAAGACAAAAGTTGTACAGAATTCAAAAGGTATAGTATGGTGATGACAGTCTGCTCTCCCCGCCCATGCATCCTGCACACCTTAGGAAGACGTTTGGCTACTCTAAACATATATTAGAAAGAATTTTAAAGTGTCACACTACAGAAATGTAAGCAAATAGTATCTGCTTCCATTATGTATATACATACAGACTGACTAGATACTAGATGGGAACTTTTGTATGGGTGGAGACGCACACGGGAATATATAGGTCCTCCTACATCAGGACAGGGAACAAAAGTTTTTAAGCAACCTTTTTGTATATTTCCACTACCACCATGAGGTAACCCGTAGGCAACACCATATTTTTCTTAATTTGCCCTTTAACAGTTTTTCCTTTCCTTTTATTTCTTCTCCAAGAAATTAACCTGAATTTCTCCTACATGACTAACAAATAGGTATCTGGTCTACACCTTCTTATTAGTCATCCTAGTCCCTGTCCATTTAATATAAACACATTTACCTGAGCCCTTTTCCCTTCCCTTTTCCTCTGAAAACTCGTACCAACCCTTTTTCTTACAATACATGGAATAACTCCTTCCCAAGTTCCAGCACAGCAGCACCAATACAACCTGCAGAGATTAGGGAAAACCTCCCAAAGAAACCAGCTGCTTCTTCTTTCTACCCTGTCCAGCTGGACGGCAGTAACTAGCAGCAACTAAGAGGTGAGGAGTTTAAATGCTCAAGGAGGAAGAAGAGTAGTTTGGGCATAGAAGGCAGTTTAATGCATGGCTGCTGATCAGCAGCTATGGAGAATGCCAAGCCATCCTCCCCGAAAACCTCAGGGTTGATTTGAGGAAACAAAACCCTGTCCTGGGGAGCCGGAGCAGGGAACTGGGAAGGATGGCAGAGAGCAGAGGGCACCCTCCCACAGACCATCGCAGTACCAGACCACCATGATCTTCTGGCTCCCACAAGGGCATGGTGTGCCTCACTTCATTTACAGCACTTTTTGCCTGAATTCCCCACGATTCAGGGCCTCCAATTTTCCACTCTCCCCCTGAAAAGAGCCACTACAAGGAGGAATGGTGTCCTTGTCCTTCCCAGCCCTTTAGCGTTCGGGGTCTGCAACCACGCTGAGCTTTGCAGATTGACAATGCAAGAAGCTGCCACGGTCCAACCCCCTCATTTGGGAGCCACCATGCAGACGGTCAACACCAGCCTGACTCTGGGGGATTACTTTTTACTGTGGGTTGTTCTGCTTTTCCTCTTGTCAGGGCTGTGCGCTGTGGCCGGCTGTGCGCTGTGGCCAGCCATGCCCAGCTGTTAACCGGCTGCATTTGCTGCAGCCCAACAGTCGGACTGCAGAAGGGGTGAAGCAACAGACGGATACATGTCAGGCGTGGAGGTAAATATTAAAACGCTGCCTAGCAACCGGCATAATAACCGCCTGACACACAGCTGCTGCAGTGGCTGCGGCCCGGGCAGGCACACCCTGCTCGCACCCAGGGGTGGTAAACCCCTGCCACGGCCCGGGCTGAACACCCCCTCACAAAAAGATTATGCTGCCCAACAGAAAAGCAAAAACAAGGAGAGTTCGACTTGCCCTGGAGGTTGTGGCTCGGCAGAGAAAGCCCTGCAGGTGCTCCTGCAAGGAGAGCAAAGTTTTAGTTGTGTTGTTACGGATGCCCTGGAGGGCAGAGTCGACAGCAGATGGAAAAATGAGCGTCACTGGTGCTGACGCCTGATCCTGCGCAGCTGCACCCCCACAGGTCCTGCCCAGACAGAGGTATGGGTGTTGGAGGATGCCGTGCCAGCCCCGGTCCCGACCCGCAGGCAAGGTCCCCTGCGAGCGAAGAGGCAGCTGGAAGGTCCTGGCCCAGGGGACGGCTGCTGCACAGCTCTTCAGAAAGCACCTTTGTGTGTTGGGAGAGGAGGGAAACTCCACGGAAAAGCATTGAGGACCACAGGGAGTTCACCAGCAGGGCACACGCAGAGTTGCTCCGAGTAGAGGAACCCGCTGGCAGCACGAGACTCCCACGACCACCACAGAAGGGCCTCAAAAGACAGTGAAGAGGTTACAGGTTAACACTGATTAAGCAAAGACTGCTACCTGTTAATTACCCCAGCCTGCTAGCAGAGCTTCCAGATGCCAGGCAGCATGACGTCTGCAGGTAACAGCCTGTGCTCTCACCAGCCCGCCTGGCAGGCAGGACAGGCACAGACAAACGGACAAGCATAGGAGCTGACCAACGGACCTCAGATGCTCTTGGCCATGAGTTAGAGGATGGCTTTCCAGGAAGGGCTGAGGAAGAGACTGGGGATCTAATTTGATAAGAGAAGGAATACCCTTAGAAAGTCTTTAGTCAAATTAGTGGGACAGTCACAACAAGCAAAAATGTCACAAAAGCGAAAAAGTGGGTTAGTAAAACAAAACAAAAAAGCCCACCAAAAATGGGTTGTCTAGTCTCACTGTGTGTTGCCCAGAAATCTGGAAGTAAAAGGGAAGGTGCAACAGGAGAAGAAAACAGAAAGTAAAGGTGACAAACATCAAGAGAACATAATTTTAACTCTTCAGGGAACTGAGTGCAAATGCTTGTTTGGAAAAAGAAAATAGCAGGTGAAGAACTCCATGAGAGCTCTCAGTTATGGGAAGCCGGAAATCACTGAAGCTACTCTATATGCAAGAGCTATCATCAACTAAAACTATAAATTTTGGAAATTCATGGAGAAGATTCATCAGACTGCAGGAGGACATTGCCCACCCTTAGAGAGGAGCTGCCAGGTAACAAGGCACCAATATGCTACCTTCAAAAAGAGGAGAGATGCTGAAAACATTTACCAAGCAACTAATACAGAAACACTTAGATGATAACAAAAGAATAAATAAGAATCAACAGATCGGTCAAGAATAAAGCAGGTAAAGACAACATTACACTGAATAGAGTCAAACACGGGAAATATGTCTGGTGGATAAGAACAAACCTCTAGAGGAGGACATGCTGTCGCTGCAACTTCTCACAGTACTTGGTGACCTTTTCTCGAATGAAACGGGCAGGTTAGTGTGTGACACTGGGTTACAAGCTTGCTTTCAGTCAGCTTCCAGCCTGAACATTTCAGGGAGTTCCTGAAGGGATCCCCAACAGGCTGGTGGTAAGTTGAAGGAGATCAGATGCAACAGCACAAAAACCCAAAAGCTAGGCAGGCAGCAATACTGACAAAAATATGTAAGGTTACAATGCCACAGGCTAAGACACTCTTGCCAATAACAACCAAAGAAAGAGGAATCTGAGATAAAAATCTGTTACCATGACAACATAAATATAAATGTAAAATACTAGAATAACTTTCCATCTTTTTGGCCTGAGCTTCTCTAGGCCAAGTGCTAGAGCAGTTTAGGCCATCACACTGAAGCACAGATGAATAAAGAAAGATCTGCGGACAAGTTTAGGGAAAAAAAAAAGAAGATGTATGAGGGACTTAGTGATGGGAAATGCAAGTTAGAACCTGATGTTTTGTCCACTGGTCAGGGAGCCAAGAAAACAGGAAAAGAAGGAGGAATTGGCCTGTTCTGTAATTAAGAATCTCTCAAGTCAGAGCTCAAAGATCTTCCTTCCTGGGAGAAGAGCCGCTCCATGGCAGAGGCTACCTAGATGAAACAGGCACTTCTAGCCCTGGCAGCCTTTGGGCCAGCTTCTATAAATATTTTCTGAGTGATATCTGTACTCAGCCTAGGACAGAGGCCTGAAGAGCCAGCCACCTGAGCACTCTTTTGGGCTTACTCACCTGACATATGAATTGAGCCAGACTTAAAGCTAACATCAACTTTACCATTTCAATATTACTCACTCACGTGGTTACTTCAATACAGCTATGCAATGCAAGGCAAGACCTAATCTAGATCACTACAAACGTTTGCTTCTTTACATAAATGGTTCTGTTACTAAGCTTTAACTAACAGTGTTTGTAAGATGTGGGCAGCAAATGCTCTTTAGAGAACTATTGTGAAAAATAATGGGCTATTCCACTTAAGTGTAAAATGCCACTTGAGCTGTTACAAGTTAAATCTCTCACTTGCTTTGACCACCTGTGGTAATGGCTATGCAACCCCCACCACCCCAGACACAACGGCTGCCTGGTAGGCCAAGGACAGGACAGCACTGAGAGGCCATTCCAGCCTCTCACAATGCACTTCATAACACCGCAAGCAAAGCGATGCTCAGTCTTCCAAACACATTCGTGATGAAGAATCAATACTGCAATGTGTGGCATAAAACCAATGCCATTAATCTTCCGTTAAGTCAAGGGGAGTTGCAAGACACAATCTGAGCCAGCATCTCTGTGTGTGTGTATATGTACAAATATAGATATATTTTAAAAAGTATATAAATATAGTTATTTAAAGTTGTACAGCAGCTAACATGCAGTGATTTAAAACTGGAAAAAAATGTAGCACTGATACTATCTCTTTATATATATTTTATTATTACAGTATCTATAATAGCTGAGTTAAAAATTGGAAATTTGAATGCTTCTGTGTCATTTTCCATCCCAAGTAATTCTGGAAATATCCTATTATTTTGTAATTACTGTTCTTACACATAGTTCTGCTATTAAGTTGTTAAGAAAAACAGCACCTTTTTAAGAGAAAGATAATAAAACCACACACAACCAAAAGAACAATATTTTTCCCAAAATTTCAGGCTCTCTGTTAATTTTGGGGGGGTTTAATATTAAGGACTTAGTGAAATGGAATAGCAGGATATAGGTTTCCAGTTAGTACCTTATATTATTCAGACAGTGGTATATTTACATAAAACTTTCCTACAACATATGCCATTATGTTGTCCTGCTGTGATGAATCATAGAATCACAGAATCATAGAATCGTTAAGGTTGGAAAAGACCTCTGGGATCATCAAGTCCAACCAAAAAACCAACACCCCCATCCCTCCTAAACTGTGTCCCCAAGTCCCACGTCTACACGGTTTTTGAACCCCTCCAGGGACGGTGACTCCACCACCTCTCTGGGCAGCCTGTTCCAGTGCCTGACCACTCTGCCAGTAAAGACATTTTCCCCAATACCCACTCTAAACCTCCCCTGACGCAGCTTGAGGCCATTTCCTCTCGTCCTATCACTGATAACTTGGGAGCAGAGACCGAACCCACCTCACCACAACCTCCTTTCAGGTAGCTGTAGAGAATGATAAGGCCTCCCCTCAGCCTCCTCTTCTCCAGACCAAACCCCCCCAGCTCTCTCAGCCGCTCCCCATCACACTTGCTCTCCAGACCCTTCCCCAGCTCCGTTGCCCTTCTCTGGACACGCTCCAGCACCTCAATGTCCTTCTTGTCCCGAGGGGCCCAAAACTGAACCCAGCATTTGAGGGGCGGCCTCCCCAGTGCCGAGCACAGGGGAACCATCCCTGCCCTGCTCCTGCTGCCCACACTATGGCTGATACAAGCCAGGATGCCGTTGGCCCCCTTGGCCACCTGGGCATGCTGCTGGCTCGTGTTCATGTTTCTTTGTAGAAATAATCAGCACTGATTTCTTTCCTAAACAATTTACATTGCAATGTTTAATGACTTGCACATGTGAGTACTGCCATTCCTCTTCATTTCTAAAGCCTACTATCATTGTTGAAATTCACAAACACCGCATGCTATAAACAAAGGCTACTGCCCATGCCAGCTACTGGAGGGCTGGGAAAAAAATCCTTCAAGGACAGTTATTTTTTCTGTAGCTAAATTCTAATTAAACCTAAAATTCTTTCAAATGTTGTTACTGTGACACCACTGAGCTCATCAGAGCCCTGACTCGGCAAAACCCCCCAACTTTGCCCTGGTTGCCATAAAGCAAACCATACTAAACAGGATTTAATGTGTAAGCATGGAGATACAACTGAATAGGCAGTTTGTTGAATTCATGCTTTTGTGGTTCAATTCTTCAGTATACATGGTTTTAAATTCCCATCTTAAAAAAAAAACAAACAACAAAAAAACCCTATCTCTAGGGATGCTTCCTGTGCCTTTAACGTTCATAAACTCAGCTGGTGTGAATATAATCTAAAAATATGTGAACACTATTACTATTATAATAGTTTAAATTTCTACAACTTGACAAAGATAACAAGAAAAGTAATTTTAGAGATAAGTTGACTCCGCCTCAGAGCTAAGAAACTTAAAAATGGATTTGCTCTGTTCAAATATACACTCACAATTCAGAGGAAACATGAAGAATAAACTGAAAAAAGAGCTAAAATACACTCATCTTCAGAGGACAGACAAACCTTGACAGGTAAGTTTGCTCATTGTGAAAATGACACTGCATTGAGAATCTTGGTACAGGCGCTGCCTGGGAAGGAAGGGCCGGTGTGTGGAGTGGTGAGTGGGTGGAAGACTACGCAGGAAACTCAAGCATGAGGATAGCCTCATCAGGACATTCCTGTCTGAACGCCATCTTAGGAGCACTCCAGAAGTGGATTTGCCATCTGACAACCTTCAAACTCCGCACACACTCTCTTCCTAAATGACAGTAAAACTAGTACCAAATAGCAGGATAATGTTGGTGCTTATTTTCCAGATCAGAAAATCAACTGTCTTAGATCAGGGAGACAAAACCCAAAGACCACTGGTAACACAGGACCATGCCTCTCTGTAAAACTTAATTCAAAGGATGATGCAGGTTACTACTGGGGAAACAACACTGAAATTTTATTCTTCTGTGATTTTCTCACCTCACAGCATAAGTATTTGCAACAATTATTAATCTATACCCAGGAGCAAGATCAACCATCATTTAGAGATGTTAAAAGAGCACATAGGAAATAAACAAATTTATTTGCTCATGAAAAAAAAATGACAAATTTTTTAGAGACTGGTTTGAACCAAGAAATTGAAAAGCTGATTAGCTCATGAAGCATTTTAACAGCTTCAGGTGCTGCTAAATTTACTGACAATTGCAGCACACTGAGGCAGACAACTTTAATAACACAGACTCACACTTATTGTTTTCTTCTATTTTGATTACCAAAATAAAATTTCTGCCATTTTGGCACAGAAAAGAAACTCAGCAATACATGATCACTCAATATTATGTATCAGCTACAGCTGATTAATCATACTACTCAAATTTAAAGCAATAGGCTTTTACGCAGTTCTTTTTTTGAGATACCCTCCTTGCATTTTAATTTGGTCACACTAAATCAAGTGTTATCAAGCACCACCTGTGAATAAGATCAGTGTTATGTTTACCACAGTGTAGAACAAGGCTTCATACCACCTAGAAACTAATTGATCTGCCAAACCACATTTAGGTTAGATGTCTAAGATTTCTGAATTTCAGCAACCTATGTCAAGTCCAAAGCGCGATACTGGTATGTTTGTTTTTCTTTATTTTAGTAACTATTAAGTCACCCATAAGACTCTGGAACAGCTTTATGCTTGCACAAAAGACAATCAAGGGCAGTGAATGACAACTGACTCTGAATAATTTTTGTACCATTTGACTCTTTTCTTAAACTTCCAAAACCTCAGTTTATGCTTACTTACAGGCAGTACGTTAAGGATATGCGGAAACATTTACAACTATCCCACAGCTGATGGTAAGAAGCATTATGCATTCATTTGCTACTATCTCCTACTGTGTCTAATGCTTTCACAGGTTTTTTTTTGTTTCGTTGTTTACTTCATTTGGAAGCAGAGGAAGAGTTTGCTAGTTGGACACAGAGCATGCACTGTACCTAAACATGAAGAACCTTTACATACACACAGTTCAGTTTGTGGGCAGAAGAAATTATTTCAACTTAAGTATGTAGCATGACTACTGCTCTATAACCTTTACTGTACAAGGGCAACTTATATTTCATGTCCTTTCATGATTATTGCAAGTGATCTGGAAAGAAAGCCAGTACATGCCAAGCAGGTTAACACAGTTCATCTGCTTTCTTCAGATTCTGCGTGTGTGCAAACAGGCCACCACTTTAATATCACAGGCTAAACACTCCTTGTTTCTTCTAAATGGAGGAAAAGAAAAGACTGCAAGAAAGCTCTGGGTTTGTATCCAGATTGTACCTCTCCAGTGTCAAATGGAGGCTTTGTTTCACTGGAAAATGTTTTCAACTCACAGCATCAGGCAAATAAAAGCTTTTTATTTTCAAACTCACTTTTCGTTGTCAAAGATGTTCATTTTATTGTAATTTTGGTGAAGAGTGATCTCAGTATTTCCACTTGATCGCAGAATGAGTTACCTATCTCAAAACCTCCCTCAGCTAGGCATAGAGAAATACTCAGAAAAGCCATACTTCTGAGCGTCAGGTAGAACTCCTCACTGGGCATATAGAAGTGTCATGAAAAGAGTTCTGACATCAATAATTTGTTTTAAACTACACATTCTTATTTCTTCTTAAAACGTCCTCTTTGATTACCTCCTTTTGGAAATTTCCTGTTTGGCACACACTGAAGTTTCATTTTCATTCAGTCATATTCAAATATTAGAAGCAGTGCACCAGTACTGTCACCACTCTTCTCAGGTTCCCACTCTGGACAAGAGAACGCTACAGTAACGTATGAGCTAGTCACTGTAGCAAAGCTCTCCTTTTTTTGTAGATGGCTCAAAAATCCTCTTTTCAGTTATATGCCCTGCAGAAGGTTAGTATTTAGCTGTAATGACTACAGATAACTGTTTCCATTTCTGCATGTTGTTTTCAACACCAGACAGTTCCAAAGCTGTCTGCAGCAGCAAACTACAAGCTGATAAGAAAACACCAGGAAAACATGCCATTAGGTGCCAGCCACATGCCCCACAGAGCTGCTGAGCTCAGCTAGGATCTGTGTCACTTGGTCTGCAGTATCACCAAGGGACAAGCATGCAAAGCCCTTCTCAGCAGAGCTGGAATGGAAACAGGCAATTACAAACAGAACCAGTATTCTTTAAAGAGGCATTTAAAAAGATAAAAATGTTACGTAAAAGAGGACTTCATCTGAGGATGGAAGATCTCCAAGCTTATGAGCTTGGTTATTTTTATTGCAATAATCAAACTAGGCAGAACTCAAAATGGGTGGCTGGCAGTCACAAGAGCTAGCAAGCGATACTCTGAATTAGAAATTGGATTTTTCACCCCCAGGATGCATGCAGTAATACAATATTATTAATGAAGCCATATGAACTGATACACACATTGTCACAATGGTGTTGGCTACCAAATGAATGGAAAATAAGATAGGAGGATAAACAAAAATCACCAATTCAAGGAATTTTAATACAATTTTGGTTTTAAAATATAATCTAAGGATAACACTGCATCGCCTTTGGTGGGATGTTGGTTTTTTTCCTTAGATCATTTTAGAAAACCTTAATGTTGTTTTACTACTCCCACTTAACAAGAGCCAGGCTGGAGCATTTCTTGCTTCAGCATTGGCTCTGAACTCTGTTATCTCTCAAAATTGCTTCAGGAGGACCCTCTGCACGCTCTGTAAGAATAAGCACATTGTTGTTCAGTTAAAAAGTATAATATCCACCTTCGTGAGGCCTTGTCCTGCCTCACAGAGGCCTCCTTCCTAGAGATCAAAAATGTTAGTTTTCCCATCAGTTCAAGCACTTCACTACGCAAGGCATAAAGGCAAGCACAGAGCTGACTTCTTCCAGAACCAGGAAGGTTTCTGAGCCTTAAAGAGCTCCCAACGAGCTCTCAAGGCCACCGACCTCCTTGCCTCCCTGCAATGTTCCTCCTTTATCAGAACAGACTCCGGACAAAGTCCAAAGCTTTTGTGAGTGCAGGTTTGTCTCCCTCAGGAAAACAAGAGCAGAAATTATGAGAATGAATACACTGAAGACCAACTCACTGATAAGAAGCGGGTTTTTTTTACTTTCTGGAGACAGAGGTTTTTCCTCTACCCCCACTCCCCGTCCCTCATGAGCCACTACCTTCACAGCAGCACACCTTTGCCTAGATTGCAAACTGGGAGTGTCTGCTTAAGGTGCAAAGCTCCAGAATTAGAGCTCTGAGAAATACCAGCTGACGGACTCATCTGTGAGACTCCAAGATCAGGAATTTTCTGCGAGTTCTACATACCCCATGTATCTACTCACTCCTGTTAAAAAAAAAAAAAAAAAAAGCACCATTTTATACAAGAGGCTGACAGTAACAAATACATTAGTCTAAAAAAGAAAATGTCTTAAGTAGAAAAAATTAATATCCAGTACGTTTTATGTCCATTAAAAAAATAGAACATTGAGAAAACAAGTCATCAAAAAAAGGTAACAGATCAAGAACTCAGCAGAGGTCTCTGCAATGTTCAAGCACTCTGTGTTATTTAACACACTATTTTCACTTTCTCCAAAGAAGAAAAGAGAAGTAGAGATGATACTGATACTGCCACGTGTCACATG
>WEKW01010140.1:80184-99290 GCA_013389905.1 Sula dactylatra | reverse complement strand
AAGCCATACAGATATAAAAGAGAGGAGACAAGAGAGGCTGCATTTATTCCTTATACCACACAGACACATATGCATCCACATAAAATCCTTCTAAGATGACACTGAGCAGAAGCAGTGAGTAAATACTGGCTGCAATGCCAGGAACGTTAACAGCGAAACAATGAAGAGTACAGGGGTAAAAATAAGGCACAAAGAATGGCAGTTCAGGTACACAGTGCAACGAAAATGAAGACAGATAAGTGCTTGCTCTTGGGAGTAGTCCACATTACAGGATACCATCACTGGAAAATTAAAGTACCCACATATTAGCCAGGCATTAAGCAATGACAAGAGTTCATTGCACACAAGTTCCTGTATCTTAAACTCAGCAATACAGGCAACCCAAGCAGAACACAAGCCATTAGTTATTTTTACCTACTAACTGAAGGAAAAATTACTTAGGCTGTAACATAGTAGCAGCAAAAAACCCTCTGGCTATTCAATTCAGAGTAACTAATTTCACAATAGGGAAAAAAAATTAACAGCTCCAGCTGGAGCAACTTAACTGCCCCACCTCAACTGCCTCTTCAAAGAAGTTAGAAATTTATTCGGGATAATGTACGCTAATGGAAGTATTATTGACCAACAAAACGATTAAGAAATCGAAAGAGGTTTTGCATGCAGGACACATTAAAGCCTCAGCAGGGAAAAAAATTACAGGAAGAAACAGCAGTCCCAACGTTGCCTAAAAAGTGGTGGAATATTTTTGATTGCATTAATAGATTTGATCTATTTTTTGCAACTCAAAAAAAAGTTTTCCCTTTCAAGGAATACCTTCTTTTCTGTAAAATTCCTGTGAAAAAAAAATTCCTGCAAAATTTTTTCTTTTGAATAGGTATTTTTAAAGACAAAGAGAAAAAGAAGGGCAGAAAAGAATACAGCTAGCCAAATGGCTTAAAAATGTATGGGTGGCACAAACTACAAGAACAGAACAATAAATCTCTGACTGTTTCTCTGTTATAAATAACAACTAAGGATTGCAAGACACTCTTAACTTAGATATATTTAAGAGAAGGTTTAGCCTAACTGAAGAAAGGTAGTCATGGCTGAGTGGGAACCGAAAAGGTTAAACTTGAAATACCTATCGATTAAGAGTCAATACTAGAGGGCATGAGGAAAGTATTTTCATAGTACATAATCTTTTCCAACAAATATTTTGGAATGTCACAGAAACTGGAGAAGCAGCAAGTACTGAATAAAATACATAGCCTAAGTTGTGATGTCCTAATATAAAGCAATTCCTGGCGATTACATTATATCGCATTTGTTTCATGACAATACCTGCCAGTTCTTATGCTTAATAGCATCACTGGAAATTGTACCTTGCACACACTTAACGTAAAAGATATGCTTCTAACAGAAAGAACACATACAGAGGAAAAGACCTAAAGATGTGTTAGTTAGCAAATTAGATGTGAGCTTCTATGGGACTATGCAGCTGCCGACTAATACGCAGAAAGGTTACACTCAAGACCGTCCCATCCTGTACAGCTGTCATGGGAACTACGTATGGGTGACTACCTCCAGCTTTGCTAGCAGGAAAAAGGCCCTGGCAAACTGCAAGAAATAGAGAGAAAAGCCAGAAAAACGTTTGGCTGTCTTTAGTGATAAAGAAAAGCATTGAAAGGAAGAGACAACAGGAGCACAGCAGAAAGGAAAAATAATTACTTAGGTAGCAGAGAAGTATCTTCAGGAGTATTATTTTCCAAAAGCATTGACTAAGAAAAAAAAAAATCACATTCACAAGCAGAAACACTTCCTGCCAATAGGATCTTTCAAACGATGGGGTATCTCCAGACATGGAATACTGTGGTGGCTTCAATTGGCTCCTTGCCATACTTTGGTTCAGGCTGACTACGGACCAATTGGCCTCATGTCCTGGGGGTGAACTGGAGAGCTGGAAAAAGCCTCCAACTCACACATGAGGGAGTGAAGGAGTCTTGAAAAATATTTCAAAAGGTTTCAAAACCCAGAAGCGCAGGATAACTGAAGCACAAAACAAGATAGCAGAGCTAAAACGAAGACATCTATCTTGTCTGTTCTATTGACTAGCAGCCAACTACTTCACTCTAGAAATATTACCACCAGGATGGGCCCAATTTGAGCTCTTCCCAGATTGCAGCTGGACTGCATGCCAGATGACTCTCCCCTTGAGCAGTGACACTTCTCAAGGTTAGAGATTCCACACCTGAGACTAAGACATCCTTCCTTACCCAAGGCAGAGATTTCCCTTACCCACAACAGATCCACGTAAGCGACTGATAGCATGCTGAGTTAATGCTATGAGACTTTACTAATCCATATAGTTACCCAATATTATTATAAACATTGTATGTATAATTCCATCAGACAAACAATTGTTCAAGTCTGAGACTAAGATTGGACCCAGCAGCACTCAGGCTCCATAAGGAGTTTAGAAAGAGGATCCACTCTGAACCTCATGACTCAATGGCAGGGCACTCTTTACTCTCTGCCTCTCTGGTCCATGTATGAATCATTCTAAGTTGATTCTTTCTCAATCTTCCTTTGCATGTTTCTTCCATGCAGTAATTAATAAGGTGAACCTTGACATCAAACTTACTGAACCTTGTCAAACCACTGCTAAACTTTGTTAAATTCCATCAAACTTATTGAACTGTCAAATTATTATTTTACCTCAATAAAACATATTGCTGCTTCTGTCTTGAGTGAGGTGCATTCCACTCATCTGTGACAAATATGCACCTAACAGTGACTACCAACTACAGCCATGAGTTCACACATGACCACCATCAGAAAGTGTATTTTCAACACCCTATTTCAATACTTTGCAAGACCTGAGCACACTTAATGTGATCCCTGCTTCTCTTCATGCAGTATCAACTGCAGCCTAACACTAACTTCCTGAATGACTGAACTGCTCCAGGGGCTATGAAAACAAAGACCGCTATCAGTGCTTCGATCTCATCAGGTCCCGCTCAGTAAACAGAATCCAAACATACAAGCAATATCTAAGGGTGAAAAAAGGACCACAGCCCCATAACTCAGATGAAGTTTGCCACTGTGATAAATGAATAATGAATTTGCTGCCGTAAGAAGTAGTTGTTTCAAAAATTTATTAAATAAACTTTGATAATTGTGCTTGGTACATAGCACCCCGTTATAACAAATTCATAAGGAAGAAATATAGATACGGAGGGTAGCAGCATGTTGTTTTGACAGATACGCATGGCTAAAAGAGATTACTACGGTTCCAATGGCAACACCCAGAAGATGATGAAACCGAAGGTTCCAATTGTGACACCCAGAAGGTGATTCAACCTAAGGTTCCAGAACGAGCAAGCTTGGGGACCCCCCCATGAATATGCATATTGCAAGAGTTTATAAGCATTTACCGAAGAAACTGTCGGGGTGCGCGTATGGGGAAGATTGGCCCCGCGCACCCAGCGCGCTGCCTTTTTGTCTATTACCTCTCAATAAAATATATGAAAATAAACTTGCCCGTTGTCAAGTGCATTTATAACACCACTGACTTCAATAGGACCAGGATTTTCTAAACTAACTAGGAGACTGACAAAGAACACGTGAAAGGGGAGAATGTTACCAAGCCTATTTCCTTGAGAAGTCAATGCTGGCATTCTGCTGCTTTGTGTTCCTCTTTCATTTCAATTCACTACAACTCCAGCAAGACATGAAGAGCATCTTAGTGCTGCTGAATGCTCGCAAACAAACCATCCTCCACCCCATTGCAGGGGATGAAGTCCTATCTTATCCTCTTTACTTTTAAAACAGACCATTTTCTTAAGCCTGCATTACCTTAATAGCAGAAGGTGCTCCACTTATCTGCGTTTTGGGGGGTTGGCTGACATCAACACTTGCTGGTTTCTTCTACAAAAGAAAAGAAAGACATAATAAACGGCAGAAATGTTGATGAAGAAAAGCCTAGTAAAACTGTAAACCGAAAAAAAATAGTATAAAAAAGGGTACCTTAAAAAAAGTCCATTGGAACATTTTATGCAAGGCAAGTCATCCAAAAATACATTCTCCTGTGTAACTTTAATTCACACAGACTCACTTCAGGCAGTTTTGCCCCACCCAGAATAAGCTGAGTTCTCTTGTATTGTTTTATGGACGATATCTAAATCTGTGCTATTTCCTGTGGCAGAGTGACTCCATTTTAATTAATAGTCAAAGCAACAGTTACCATATACACTTAAATGAAGACTGGGAAAATAAGCTGTTAGTAATGAACACAGCAAAAGGCATGAGATTTTTGGAGGCAGCAGATGGGTGAGACCTATTAATTTTCTCTGGTAAGTGGAAACTCAAGATTGACAACACAGCTAAAGCATTCACACTTTAATTACTCTCTACAAGCAGGGAAGTCCGCAGAACAATCAGGAGATTCAATCAGAAAACTTGTATGCAAACTCAGAAGCACCAGTTTTCAGTTGATGGGACACTAGGTACTGTAACAGACCGGGAGACTCAGAGACCTCGGTCATTAAGGTAATTCCACCTGCCGTGTGGAAACAAACGTCACAACTCAAAAGAGTTATAAAGCGGGTGTGTTTATTATGGCGCAGGGTGCAAGGGGGATCGCTCCTCCTAGCTTGCACACCAGGCTCACATCTCAAAAGATATTTATACATCGTAAATGTGTTTTCCACACCTACCTAATACATATTCACTAGCCTATCTTCCTGCTATCGTCTTTATGGATTGATAGTTTGGTCGCTTAACTCTTAAAGCTATAGCCTCGTTTTAATCTCCTGCAAACGCTCCCGGGAGTGGGGGCGTAGTCTTTCTCAGTCCTGAATTGAGTCGGTGGTCGTGATCTCCCCCTGCCGCCTTTACCTTTCACCTCGTTATTGAGGTCTTGGCACTTCATCACCCTGGTGAGGCAGGAGGTCCACCTTATCAGTCTGTTCTTCTTCAAGGATGTACTCATGAAACAAAGGCTTCCTTATCTCTCAGCTTTTCTCCTCTGACCGCTAGATTGGCCTTGGTGTCAGTCTGCTTATTCTTCCCAAGAATGTGGGTATAGGCACAAGCTGCAAGTTTTAATCCTTTAATTGTTTACAACATACCTCCTGTTCTGATTTAGCTCCAAAACCCGGAGAGCATCGAATAAGCAAAGCTGCACATTCAACAGCCAACCTCCACTCAGAGCCTGGGGCAGCATACCACCATCTCCAGCCATTTAGTACCGTTAACAACACAAAAATGTGGCCCAGCCCTACAGACGGACACTAAGTGGGATATTTACATCAAGGATTTCACACTTAGTGTTGGCCACACTGGAGACAATGACACACAAATAAGACTTAACAGTGCGTTGCAAAAACCAGGTGCACTAATGATTTTTCCTGTTTAAGGGGATGTTAGGAGTGTGGCTGCCTCCATCGGACGCTCCAGCATCCAGCTGCTAAAGTCCAGTGCTGCCCAGTACAGACCAGTACTACCCAGTACAGACATGCCCAGCCGCTGGAACCCAGCCAGCACCCAGGGACGCAGGGTCTCTGCCCAGGCTGAGGAATGTACTTCCAAGTTCAACCAGCAGACACAGACATACACACAGGACACTGACACGGCTGGTGTCAGTGTCAGCAGCACCCACGCGCAGGACCCACACCACACACCAGCACCCCCAGCCACGTCCCCTCCTCTGGGGCCGGCAGAGGCAGGAGGTCACTAGTGCAAGCCCACACTCAGCACCCGCTGGGCTCACGAGCACACACACACTTGGTGGGTCCTCTGAGCACCCGGACGGCTCCTCGGTTCCCCCGGCACCCCTGCCCAGTCCTCGGACCTCCAATCCCGCCACGGGTCCCCTGCTCGCCGGCTGGTCCAGCTTGGCGCCCGCTGCAAACACACAGCACTCATGCATACATCCCATGGGCACCCCATGCTCATGGGCCCCCCAAAACCTGCACGGACCCTCTGCCTGCCCCATACCCCTGCCCAGACCCAGGGTCCCCTACTCGCCCGCTGGTCCCGCTTCAATTTTGGCAGTGACTACACACGCACAGCCGGTTTGGGGAGGACACAGACGCTCGCCCCCGCAGCAGCCAGCACCAGGCACTGGGCTGTGACCCTGCGCATCGCCTCGTCAGGTGGCACGGTCCCATTGACCCCCTCTAACACCCTGGACCCTCGGGCTTCCAGCCTCGCCCGTTGCTGCAGTTTCCTGAGAGCCCATCCACTGCTGCAACTGACCAGGTGACTGGTCAGCCCTAGGAGACAATGATCCAGAAGGCAGGTGACAGAGGTGTCATGCATTGCACTTTTGTAGAGACAGCATCGACAAGCAGAATGCTCTGAAAACACACAAATAAAGTGCTGTTTTGCAGACAAATTTTTATGACACCTACCAACATATTCAAAAATTTCAGGCACAAGGCTAGCCTTTTTTTTCCGCCCCCAGTCTGAACTAGAAAAAAAACCTAATAGAGTGAAATAAATCCTTTTTCTGAGCACGAACTGATGTTAATCAATTAAACAGTATAAAGAAAAAATTGTTAATGCAAATATTTCTCTGATTCATGGTAAGTGGAATAACAGTAAAGGTACAGGCAGGAGAGAGAGAAGAAAAAGAAGCGCGTAACTTCTCCGCTGAAATAGAGAAAGACTGTCTGGAGATAAGCTACATGGAAAGTTAAGCCACGACAAATCAGTATTCCTTACTGAATACTGAATAGGCTAAGTAGACTACTATATTTGATTTCCCAGGGTCATCTTTCAACAGTAACTTCTTTGCTATCTACCCCTTAATACATTTGTAAAAGCAGAAAAATTGGCCACATCATGCTACTAGGTTCATCCTTCTTTTATGCTCACTAAAATAATGACGTTATGTGCTTCCCAGCATCCTCCCCACAATGCTCCTCCAGGCAAACAAGCTCTGACACCCTTTATCAACAAATCCATCAGAGTTGTTCCCATCTTCTCCCGCCCCAAGAAGTGGAAGAGTGGGTTTTTTTCTGTGAGTCTCAGACACAATCAGCTGAAGAATTACCTTGCAGCTGTACCCACGCCTTGCTTCCCAACCTGATAATAACAGAGCTAATGAATTATCAAAGCATAGCTTCTTTATTAAACAAATTAGAAGAATCAAGAGCCTGTACAGAATTGTGTGTGAAGGAATAAAAGCTGTGGCATACAGGTACTTACAATCTTCTCTTCATTATTAGCAGTGGCTTCAAAACAAAAAGCCAAAACACTCTTTCACAGTGGAATATTAAATCTCCCACATTTAATAAGGGGGAGATAAAATACATGTCCCTTTGATATGTAGATTTTCCAAGTGACAACAGGCATTAAGACTGGTGCCTAGAAATATGGATTAAATGTTCATTTTGGACTATAACATTCAAGTGTTCACTATAATATTGCAATGAGATTGCATATGGTACAGTTGTTTTAAGAAAAAAAATCACATCAGGAAAGAACATGCAATCTCTGTTCTGGAAATGCTTTAGACAACCTTATGCAGCATTTCAGCCTTCACCTTTCAATCTTTCATTCAAAAACTGCTTGAGCAGGAATCACACTCTATTTCTCCCTATGGTGTGAAGAGCCTCACAACACAACAGCTCCCAACAGGTACCAAAATTTAACTGAAATAGTGTTATTTTTCAACTACCTTTTGCATCTTAGCCAAAGAAGAACCAAAACAGAGAAGGAAGACAGGCAAACAAGCTGGTGCTGTACTCCTCAGAAACCCTCTGCTCCTCCACCCAGGACGGATTGGGGCCACACTCCCTGTGGCCACGAGGTGCCCGGGTGCGGCGGGGCGGAGGGGGCTGACACCCCTGCCAGCCCCCTGGGACGCGGTGCAGGGGGAAAAAAACAACCAAACAATGCAGTTTAAAATAAATAACTTGTTACCAAAGCAGAAATAAACCTCACAGGCGCTCCAATCAAAGTTACTTATGCACCTCCATAATTCAGACCAGCAGTGGGCACCGTGAGGGATTTTTACCAGTCACAGTGTATTTACTCAGCATTATGCCCTGGGACTCTTGAGTATAAGGAATCCCGCACACCAAGCATCAGGATTAGAAGCTATCACAGAAATCCTGATGTTAGGGCAAAGAATCAATTTGAAAAGGATAGCAATACTTCAGTGCCAATTATCACTGTCATCCTTTCAAAGTAAAGAATGTATTTCCTGTTAACTAAAGAATAATGAGCTGAGCAAGCAGCACATATTTTGTCTACGCTGCTGTAAGGCATGACTGGAAACAGCAGGAGGCATTAGGCAGGGCCTTGTTTCAGACCCTATCTAGTAAAACATGGCCCCACTCTTAAGCTGGGGCTTCAAATTCCTAGAATATAAGGCTCTGTCTTCCTTTTAATACCACATCTTTACATTCAGACACCAACAATGCACAGGCTAGATTATTAGAGTGATACAGAAGGTTTCCTTGGTGTTTCCCTTTATAAAGGTAGAAAGAGAATAGGTCCTTCCAGACTATGCACAGTTAATAACAGAAGCATGAATCCATTCAAAATAATGTAGGGGGGTTTCAGAGCACAATCACACACAATGATAGTGTTTGGTTTGCATTGATCTTATGAGTTACACACGTGGTACGTACTAAAGCACACCGTGCCCCCAAAGGCAGCCCTATGAAGGGGCAATACCGAACATGGTGTTCAAGAACAGGGTAGTGGGACCATGCAACTCCTTACAATAAAGACCTGCCCTACTGATTCGGCTGAAGTTTCACATATCCCATTTCCCTGCCTCCAGCAGTAGCCAACAGCAGATATAAAAATCCCCAAAAACAGCGATGCAGAAATAGGTCAGGTACATGTTGATATTCCTTCCAAATACTATCACAGATTCAAACAATTTGTGGCCCAGGGACTTCTTAATTTCAGTGTATTTTATAAACTGTCATGGGTTTTTGTCCATGTCCCCTTGAAAGTATTTATATATTTTAGCATCCAAAAGCTTCTAGAGCACTAATGCCTTGATGGCATAGAAAGTCTGAAGCAATCTGAAATTGGTGGAAGGGCACACGTAACCTGAACATGATGTCAGGATGAGGAGTAAAGGAAAACCACACCAGCTGTCTCGCACACGCTAACACTTTACAAACCAAACTGCTAAAAGCCTTGGAACATCAGGAGGGAAGAAGAAGAAAGAAAATCTCCTATTTCATACACTTTGCAATGGCATCCTGCAAACGTTGACTCAGGACCGTGATGTCAAAACCCAGTGAGAAAGCAGAGAGACAGATATGGGACAACAGCAGCACATCACTCATTTTTACTGTGTGGCAGGTTCATCCCAGCTGCAAACATATGCAACAGCTTCAAGTGCACGAGCAACCACCAATTCCAACAATGGTCATTTCTCTTCTGTTACCAATTACTATACACGCATCCACAAGGAATGAAAACATTTAATTACAGCTTATTTAGATTCTCAAGAACTGTCTGATTTTCCTTAGAATGTGAATTCAACAAACCTACGGTTCTGAAAACCAAGACATAAAGAGTTAGGGTATATCCCTGTGACTCAAACCTTTGTCCTTGAGCAGCGCCCAATACAACCGTAACACATGCACACTTGCACTGTCGACTATGCTGATAAAGAACTGTCTTTATCTTCTTTCAGTTATGTATTCTAACACACCTGCAGTTTCCAACTTTGTCCCTCCAGCAAATCTTTTGCCTATTTCTACAAGACACCTGTGCTGCTTTTGGCTGGGATAGAATTAACTTTCTTCACTGTAGCAAGTATGGGGCTGCATTGTGGATTTGGGACGAATAGTTCTGATGGCACATTGATGTTTTAGTTAAGTAGGGGCTAAGTGTCCCTAAGCTGTGCTTAGGTGCCATATGCTAGTCAAGCACTTTTCCAGCTTCCCACCCTCTGCCAGGGGCAAAAGAAGCTGGGAGGGGAGGGGGCACAGCCAAGAGAGCTGACCCAAACTGGCCAAAGGGATATTCCATATCATATGACGTCGTGTCCAGTATATAAAGCTGGGGGAAGAAGGAAGGAGGGGGACATTGGGAGTGATGGCGTTTGTCTTTCCAAGTCACCGTTAGGCATGACGGAGCCCTGCTTTCCTGGGGATGGCTGAACACCTGCCTGCCCGTGGGAAGCAGTGAAGGAATTCCGTGGTTTGTTTTACTTGCACGTGCAGCTTTTGCTTTTCCTTTTCGTTATATTGTTATTATTATTACTATTACTGTTTTGCTTTACCTGTTAAACTGTCTTTATCTCAACCCCTGAGTTTTCCCACTTTTACCCTTCTGATTCTCTCCCCTATCCCACCATGGGGGGAGTGAGCAAGAGGCTCTGTGGTGCTTAGTTGCTGGCTGGGGCTAAAGCATGGCAACTCCAACACAATGTACAGATACACATTCAGTTGCTCAACATTAGACTGACAGTTTATGAGTATCTCAACCTAAAGCTTCCCATTCCTGTTGCACGTAGACCCCCTGCCTGTCTAGACTTTAAGCTCGAGTAGCACTGCTGAAATGAGGCAAACCAGTGTGACGGTGACTTTCCTTTGCTAACATACATAAGGTAATGAGCTGGAGGAGATCAATCTTTCAAGAGCAACACTGCCCTGTGAAGCAGGGTAACACAGTCCTATCCCTTCCAAAACTTTTCTACAATACCTCTCTCCTGTGCTAGATGCAATGGCACTGAGCATTAGTACAACCAAAGGGCTTGCAAGTAACTACCACAGGCTACTGTGAAGGATCGGGTTAAAGTAAAATGAGTATATAGCCTTAAGGCCAGATCTTAGTTCTTGTGTTCAGAAATTGAACAGCCTAGACTTAGTATTCTAGAAGGAAGAGTCAGAACCTTAGCACTGCCATAAGCTTTGTGTTTCTGGCCACTGAGCAGAAGAGGTGAGAGTGGACCCTTGGGAAGAGAAGCAAGGAAGGATTGTGTGCATCTTTTACTTTCCAAGCTAGACAGCCACCAAGCAGAAGGCAGGTTGCTGGAAACAGATGCTGAACTCCCCTGCTGTCTGTCTTTTCAGCCACTTGGCAAGCTTTAGCTGTGTGACTTCAGTGTCAGCCACACCAGTGAGGTAAAACACAATGGATTTTAGAAGCTTCATTTTTAAGTAAGGAAAAGACACAAGCTGCAGCTAGGCTGCTGATAGCATGCAGGAAGGGAAGTCTGCTCCATAATTCAGATGGAAAGGTTCACTGCCATGAGTGAGTTCATGGCTTCCCTCTGAGCTTTTGAGGATGCTGTTTATCGCACAGCTGTGTGGATGTTGTGATTTAACCCCGGCCACAACTCAGATCCAGGCAGCTGCTTGCTCACTTTCTGCTTCCCCCCCACCACCACAGTGGGATGGGGGAGAGAATCAGAAGGGTAAAAGTGTTGAGATAAGGACAGTTTAACAGGGAAAGCAAACCAAGGATTTGCAGCTGTTCAGCCATCCCCAGGAAAACAGGGCTCCATCACATGTAACGGTGACTTGAGAAGACAAATGCCTTGTCAGAAGATAACTCCCAACGTGCCCCCTTCCTCCTCCTCCCCCAGCTCCATGTGCTGAGCACAATGCCACACGGTGTGGGACATCCCTGGGGTCAGTGGGGGTCACTGTCCCGGCCGTGTCCCCTCCCAGCCCCTTGTGCCCCCCCAGCCCCTCGCTGCTGGGGTGGGGTGAGGGGCACAAAAGCCCTTGGCTCTGTGCAAGCCCTGCTCAGCAGGAATGAAAACATCCCTGGGTTATCAACACTGCTTCCAGCACAAATCCAAAACACAGCCCTGTACTAGCTATGGTGAAGAAAATTAACTCTACCCCAGCCAAAACCAGCACAGTGGACCAGACTTGTACTTTGTGACCTGGTTTCTTTTCTCTCCTATTGACTAGCTGGATAACCTTAAGTGAGGCAATTACAGCTCTGTGGTTCAGCACCTCCCTTTCCTACATTTTATGTATGTCACGCAGATAATGTGTCTAGTCTCCTATATACACTTAAAGATCCACGGATGAAAGCACTGTGTGATAGTTAAGCAGTAAGTCACTGGAAACTTAAAAAGGAAATACTTCCTGAAGGAACAATCTTACAAACTAACGTTAGAACATCATAGAAAAGTGCACGTACTCCCTGCCATGACTGTATGCAATTCCAACACTACAGTGTTATTAAATAGATCATCTTCACACTGATAACTCCTAACTCTATTTTAAAGCATTATTTTATTTTATTGTATTATGACACTAGAAATGGAAAAATCTTATGGAGTCATTTAATCTCCTCAGCACCTCTGCGCAAGTGCATGTCTTACCAAACAGGTTTCTATTTACGGTAAACCTGCTGTGTTTTTTTCAATCTACTTTTACCTCTCCAAGAAGGAAAGGCTTTAGAAGCCTATTCTACACCTTAGCAGTACTCATTCTGAGTCCTCCTTGATGTTGTGGCTAATTAGTGTCTCCTACTCAAAACTGTGTCAGACCTCTCCTACCTTTACTTTTCAATGCTTTACTCTTCTCCTCTCACTCCTTCAAGACTATATACCCAAAGAATCTGAGAGACAGATTCATTTATTATTTTTTTTAGTTAAACAATGAGCATACAGGCTTTTACATTTTTCCTTTCAATATGACTATGAACTCTTCAAAGACCTTCCTATTTCCTCATCATTTTTATAATGCATTACCAAACCTTTTCTAGTAGGGAGGTGAATAAACTCAGTATTCTAGACAAGGTTGCCCACAGCTATCTACAGATAGAAATTTCTGCTTCAAAAATTGAAGACTACAGGAATAACCTCCAACTTTTAAACAAAAATATAACATTGCAGACTCTTGGGAAAGCTGCACAAAGATTTTGAGTTGCTACCTCAGCTGCTTAAAAAAATCACAGTGTTTCGGCGGTAGGTGTGAAGTATGGCAAAGCTAATGCCGTTCAATGGGCCTATGGAAAAGTGTTTAGATCTACTTTCACTTTTAAGCATTGTAAAGTCAATGGAACAATTCAAACATACAACCAAATTCACAAGAGGAAACAAGACACACAGTATTCTATGCACTCAAAAAGCAAAAACCTCAGGACAATAAAATTAGTAGCAGCCTTCTTTTGCTAGCTAAAAACAGACCTTCTCAGTGAGAGGTCAAAAACAGTAACTCCATAACCCAAACCACAGGCTTCAACTCCCACCCTTCCCACAAAGAAGTCAGCACTTCTATATTAAGAGCAACAACTTGCAGTCAAAGAATTTGGCATTAAACTAAGAACGTTTAAAAGGACAATGTTATTTAAGAGAAAACTAAACTGTCTAGAGAGGAAAGGAGGAACATGTTCCCAGGCTTCCTTGGTATTTGGACAGGAAAGAAAGGTAATTGCTTTAATCATCTACTTCAGAGGACAGTAATGAAAGTGTTCACTGGCCTTGATTTGCAGTGCAGTTAAACACTGCCTGACTCACTGCAGCACACAAGGACCTGCCTCTGAGAGGCTAACAGGGCTTGGAGCTGCTGAGGGAGCAGGGACCCTTCAAAGTACTGTTCTTAACACTGCCCACAACCCACATGGCTTCTGATTGTTAACAACAGCTGCTATGCTCAGACTGCAAAGTTGCTTGTGTAAACTCAATGTTATAACCCAGCAGGGACTCTTGAACTGTAAATACCAGCTCCTGAGGAGGTAGTATCTTGAAAAATAAGTATTTTTTTTCTGAAATACAGCACTGACCACATATTTGCAAGTATGAATGTGGATTTGCATCTTTGGAAGAAAAGCCAGGATGCAGACAAGGTGGAAAGCATCACAGCGGAGTCACTTCATCCGTACTTCTGGACAACTGAAAAACCAGGACCACCAGATGTGTCTCACAGTGCAGCTGCACTGCAGAATAGGCGTATCCACTGAGATCATTTCCACCAATACTAACATGAAGGATTTGTGAATGGACGAACAGAGCAAAGAAATACTTTCATGAGTCTTCTCAGCAGCACAAGACAAAACTATACGTTCCTGGAATGAATTATGAGTGACTACAGTCAGCAGTTAATTACCTGAAAACTACCACTTTGCTATAAAAAGACAAAACTCTGTATAGGAGGAAACTCATTACCAGCTTTTCTTCTTAATATGTTCAAGTATTTGAATTTACCTCTGCCACTTCTGTGTTTTTCTCTCCCGATTTGGAAGAAGCTCCACTTGCCTTCTTGTCTCCATGCTGTAAGCAGAGAAAATAGGTGTTTATTTACTAAGTTAAATTATACCTTCTATGTAGAGAATTCCCAAACATCTTAGTGCATGTATGATTCCTTTAACCTACCACAGTACAACAGAAGGGACATTATAGTTTTCCTTCTCACTAATGGGCAGGATTTCCGAATGACCTGCTGGATAACTTCAAGTGAAATCAGCCAGCAAGTCATGACTTCCAGTGCAGTACATGTAATATGATTGTTCTTGTGAAAAGTTCTGGAAGATATTAAGCTTATCATGCATTCCTCACCAGCGCAGCACTCTCCAATACTTGCTTCAAAAGCACCGTCAGTCCCACAGGCTTCAGCAGAAAGTGAACAGCTCTCTGAGACACCAACACGACACATGCAATCATGAGCATCCACCCCAACATCTGAACTTTCCTGACACATTAAAATGCTCATTATGCCCAGCCCTCCCCACCTGGAAGAAAGCTGTTACTACAATTTCCAGAAATCTGCTGCTGATATACAAAAAAATAAATGGAGACTCTAATACTTCAGGCAGAGGTGCACATTAGGAAATACAGTTCTTTCAGGTTCCCCAAACGTCCAGCATCTTTCATCCCCTCCAAGACTTTAAACCTCTTGCTTTCATCTAACCTCATGTGCAGCAATGTACAGAAAGACACAGTTTGTTCAGCATGCATATTGGCATCCAGCACATGTTCTACCCTCTGCGTCTCTGCAAAGTGCTGAATACAGTCCCTCAAAAAATCTTTTTCAAAAGCACATTGTTTAATCTTTAGAATAAAAACAAAGTAAAAAGCAAGAAATTTTACCGTGAATATAAAAGGCAACATAACGTAGCTGTTGTCTAGCATCTATCTATCAGCTAGTGTAACTTCCCACAGCAACTGAGGCATCTGGGAATGAGCGTTCATGTCTGGTTTGTTTTGTTAAGCAAAGACAGGAGATGATTTGAGACCCATTTATTCCCTTCTGTTTTGAGGACTGAGCAGCGGGAGGTAAAGTTTGCTAACCCACTGACGTAATGAGTTCCTACAGATTTTCCTTTACATGGCTACAGGGAGAAAGTAATGACCCATGTATCACTGCAGTATCTTCAACAGGAATGTGTTCAAGCACACCAGCAGACAGGCTGGGAAAATACTATAGCTGAATGAACAAATAAAACTAAAACTAAAAAAAACCAGCATGTCTCTAACCTGTTTCCATTATAGTGGTACATGACAAAAATATCAAAAATTGTTTTAGACATCCTTTAATAATTCAAATTTTTTAAATTAGTTTGGGCATGTCTAAGATAATTCACAAGTTTTAAAATAGAAAATGCTATTCTCATATTCCAATTGTGCCTGTTCTTTTCAGGTAAGGGATGAATTGATTCATTGTCCCATAATAGCACTTTCAGTACAGACACCTTTAACCCAGTTATCTGAGCTTTTTACTGCTACAATAAAAGCACACCACATACATACCAGTAAAAGCAACATCAGTGAGTGTGCTCTGGCTGACAAAATGGTAACTCCACAGCCAGGACTGCTACAAAACTCAGGAGCTACAGCTCCTGTCCAGCAAAACTCTGTTGTGTAGACCAGGCTCTCTTCCTACACAGATACCCTCGGCATGACAACACTCTAAAAGACAACAAGTGCTGCCCTGAATCCAGCTAATTCAGCTAATAAAGGAAGCACGTCTTTCTGTATGTTGCATGTTTTTCATTCCTTTTATTCATTTGCTTCTTCAAATTTGGACATAGATTTAAAAGCAGCAACACCAATTAAAGCCCAGATTTTTTTTTTCTCTTCTTAAACCAGTCAGGAGGCTTACGTTACTGAGTGTGCCAGACTTTTACCATGGCCAAGTCCGATGTTACCCTTCCTCCCCAAGTCCCTCTCCTCATCTTCACACCGAGGAAACCCGTACCAGACAGGACACAGCGTCAACATAGCACTCAGTCCCAGGACTGCGAACAGGGGGATGCGCTGTGTCCCAGCAGGTGGATGGAGCTCGGAGTGTCCCCTCTTGGGTGTCAAGGCTTCTGTGTTTGCCTGCCTTGTCATAAGTTTCTCCAGTTTTCCCATTCCCAGACCAGGCAGCGAGGTACAGTGGTCTGTGCTGCCTGCACAGCACCCAGGGGCAGGCAGAGGGCGGGACGAGGGGGCTGGCAGGATTTCCTCGGCCACCTTTCAAGCAGAATATCAACTCCACATCCCTGAGGGACCCCAGAGAGAACAAGGAATTGACCAGGACAAGGAGCACAGCTTTGCCACCCCTAAACGCCACTCAGAGAGAGATTAAATGCATGCTGCCTTCCCTCCAGAAGGCTATGTCAAACAGCACCTGTGATAATGAGATTTTAACTTAAAAGTCCAAACACTGTTTATTTTAACTGTGGAAACAAAGCATGTATGGCCTGACTGAAGTCATATTTTATCCAGTAAGTTGGAGTCACACACTGTGTACACATTAAGCGCTGATACTCTCTGGCCTCAGCTAATAAAACAGCCTGTGAAAGTATTACCTCACCTGAGTCTGCCATCCTGAGGAGGTAACCTTGGAAAGCACAATTTCCTACTACACCTTCTGAGAAGACCATGCTGCTTCCCTGAACAGCTGATGCTTAAGCTATGATAAGGGACCCTGTTTCAAAAATGCCCTTCAACAGCTCTTTTCTGCTCTGTATTTCCAAGTTTTGAACCTCCTAGTGAAAAAATAAATATATAAATAAAATAAAGCAAATAATCTGCTTAGCAAGAGACTCCGCTCAGGTTTTCTGGGACAGCACATGCATGCATTGCTCTTTTACATTCCCAAGTGGATGACAGCTGACTTTTCCTTTGGGCACTCTTTTTCTGCTCATCTTTCCTTACAATGCCAGAGAAACATACCCATAACCAAGCCACTGGACAGGAGCAGTGCCAGCTCTGTTGCACAAACCGTGGGCACACAGCTGAAGTTATATTTCTAGTTTAACTAACGAGCTAACAACAATTCTTTACAGTTGTTTGGTTGGCCCAAAATATTTTCCAACTTTACTAACTAAAACTAAAGCACGCAAGCCCACCCATAATCACATCTTCACAAAATACTCAAAGAAGTATCGTGAACAAGAAAGTTTATCGTGAGATCTTCATCCTGTTCTACAGCACACAAAAAATGTCACAACACTGTTGTTTTATAGACACGCCTTTAAGTTCTGATTAAGAGCATTCATAAATTAGAAAGTAACTGGCATAGGTGAAAAGCACAGGGCAAAATACTGTCAACTGAACACGCAACTGCATTCTCAGCCCGCACTTCCAAAAATCAGACGTCAGCTAAAGGTCTTGCTTCAAGAAATCCCTTCTAAACCTTGGGATCCACATCAGCATTAACAAGCCTTTGGTTCAAAGCCATAGCACAGCATCTCAGAGGACTACAGTGATGACACGCTCAGTAACTGGGTGAGAAGGGAAGTCTGCTTGCAAGATTCTCAGCTAAAGTCAACCAACTTTGTATTTCAGATATTAAAGGAGACGTATCATTTTATGCAGATAGGAATCTGACCTTCATTCTCAGCTGAAATTGGGAAGATGAAGATCTTTGACGCTGCTCAGAAAACTGCCAAATGGAAAGAGGTGTCAGGGGAACTACAGTCAAGCAACGTCAGGAATGGAAAGGTGAAAACTAGATTCTTCTTACAGCCATCCCATTCTGCTTTAAATACACAAGCCAGTAAAAACCTTGGCCGAGCAACCAGTGAATCTCTTTTGCATCTATTCCTCTCTTCCACCTTTTCTGCTTTGCTTACTCATCCTTTAGGCTATAAGTTCTTCCAGGCAGAAAATGCCCTGTGTGATACCCATGCACGGGACAAGAGAGGACCCCAGCCTCACGTGGAGGCCCGCAGGTGCTGCTCTGGTGCCAGCAACTGTAACGACGGTTCTCCAATGGAACACGTGGAGGATCGGTTTCCTTACCTGATCACAGGTAGTCATGTTGTCTTAGTGTCTTTTCTCACCCTGGATTCAGTGACCCAGGGCTACCCAGGCCTTAACTTTTGTGCCGTCGCTTAACGCAATTCCCAAACTTTGTCCTTCTGGCTTCGTGCCACCTCCACCACACTGCATCACTGATTTGACCTGACACAACGAATGGTACTTGAAAACGTTACTTAATACCGATCCAAATTAGAGCAATTTAAGAGTAGAGTTATAAACTCAACAGATTTGATCGACCTGATTATATGCTTAGGAAATATGTTAAAGCGATGTTTTCCCTGAAAGCCACCTTACACAATGCATACATTCTGTAGAACTTTAACAGAAGGCAAACTTTTTTCTACTACTCCATAGAGAGTCCGACTGTTTCCTCATATAAGTAATAAGTCATAAAGAAGACTTTCTAAAGCAATCGGAGGTTCGGCACAGGAACGAGCAGCGACCTAAGCCCGGCCAAACCGCACGGAGCCATCTGAGAGCTGCGGTTTACCTAGGGAGTACCTGGCAAGCGACAACCACTCCTGGCAACTCCACCACCCACCTGCAGTTAAGAACATGTTTCTGAAAAAGGCACGCTGTGTTTTTCCCAAAGCAGGAACTATCCCGTATAAATTCTGCCTTACGCTGCAAACTGCCGCCTTCCGACCGAGCGGGACTGTTCCCTCAGCAAGCGAGCTTGCGTTAGTTGGAAGCTTACGAAAAAGCCCGTTTCCCAACGTCGCTTGCAGAGGGCGGCGGGGGGTGCCGGTGGCACACCCCGAGAGCACCGCGTTCTCATCTGACCCGAGACACCCTACGCGAGCACTTAAAACGCCCTGATCTGCCTCCAGCCACCACTAAATCCCTTCCTTATCCCTCCTTAAGCCTTCATGCCAGAAAGGGGAGGGAGGCCGCGGGGCCTCCCCCCCCGGCCCCCGCCCCGATTTACCAT
>WEKW01010140.1:32682-72209 GCA_013389905.1 Sula dactylatra | reverse complement strand
CAGCCACTCCTCCCAGCTTGGTATTGTCAGCGAACTTGCTGAGGGCACGCTCTGTCCCTTCAGAGTCAGGTCATTGATGAATATGTTGAACAGGACTGGACCCAGCGCAGACCCCTGGGGAACACCGCTAGTGGCAGGCCTCCAACCAGACTCTGCGCCGTTGATCACGACCCTCTGAGCTCTGCTGTTCAGCCAGTTCTCAATCCACCTCACCGTCCACTCATCTAACGCACACTTCCTTAGGTTGTCTGTGAGGTTGTTATGGGAGACAGTGCCAAAAGCCTTGCAAACAACATCCACTGCTCTCCCTTCTTAGCTTATTATTATACTTTGTCCCTTTTAATGAGCACAACTTCCAGTCAAAACAACAGAAAGAATGTCAAAGTAGACAGGCTGGTGCAGAAGCATGTTATGGAACATTACAACGCTAGTTCACAGGAAATCCTTTCCTGTTTAATTAGTGTGGGAAAATAAGAAACTGGGGTTGGTCTGAAGGGAAACATGAGTAATATGGAAAATGTTCTACAGCTATATTCTGTTTTGAAGCCATACGCATTTTTCATAATTAAAAAAGAAAGCAAATTGAACTAACATTGAACAGAACCAGAGATAAATGAGCACCTGGAAATAGGACCACAGCAATCACTGCAGCTTGCCTTGACATTTAGCTCAAAGCAGGTGAAAAAAAAACCCTCACCTTTTGTTTGTTTCACTGTGTGCTAAATGCATTGCTCCCACCTGGGTAACTGATTGCAGCTATTTTGTAGCTGCAAAATAGGACGATAACATAAACCATTGATTCACCTAAGTGGCCAAGCAGCAGTGATAGGGTGGGAGCCTCTGTGGTGCATTGCTTAGGGGCAACCCCGCTTGCAGCAGCTCGTCTTCCTGCTCATGCTTCTCTGAAAACATATTAATGGGGCTGAAGTACAGGTAACTTCCTCTCAGCATGCACTGCTGTCTCTGGAGAGTAGTTCTCCTTTCTATTTTAAGCCATGCATTAGTTTCATGTTTGGCTTGACATGTGCAATGGGGTAGGGCTGCATTGCAGCAAGACCTGTTTCTGTGCATGTTCAGGACCAGTGTCAGTGCAGGAATGTGGAAGACTTTGCTTGCGGTGAAACCGCTTGGTGGAGCAGCCCAGCACATTTTAAATGCAGCTGACGTGCAAGTCATATGAGAGGTAACAGAGACCCGAGCACGTCACAAAACCCCGAACCTGTAACTTCTACCCAGAGAAACGTGTTGCTTCTCTGAGGCAGGCTGATGGAGCCAGCCAGCCCCGTCAGGTGAGGCGATGCCCTGCTCCCTCCAGGCAGTGACCATCCAAACCTCATGTGCAGGTGTCTGAGTGCCCCTTGCCGTGCAGCACAGGCTGCCCTGGGCCTCCCGGGTGCGAGCGATGGAAACTCCATTTTCAAATACACAGTGACTGGAGCAAATGTGGGTGGGTAGCATGTGTACAAGGGCAGTGATATGAGATACGTGGGACCTTACATTTGGTATACATCAACCTCAAATGTTGCAAAACTCAAAGTATTCCAAGTCACCATGGGGCAGCAGAGCATAACAACTGAGGGGAATTACTCCGCTTGAGGAAATGCATTTGTTTGGTGTGGAGTGACTTGCGATGACACTGCCCAGGACAGCAGCACCATGCCCGGGCTTGTCCGGCTGAAACCAGCCTGGCCACCCCAGCTCACAGCGGTGGTGTGCTCTGCCCCCTCCCCAGCCCCTTCTGCAGCACCAGAAGCGTATCCCCGTCCCATTTCCAAAAGCCAAGGTGTCCCAGGACAAGGGGCAGAAAAACCCCCAGGCAGGGAACAGGGCCAGGCCACGGGCATTCATGTCAGGAGGTGGATCGCATGCTCGCCTGTGCCTGCTGCTCCCCTCGTGCCTTTGCTGTGACTCACCGACAGCGAGCAGGATGACAAATCTGTCCTGCTCTGCTCTTGGACGGCCCCAGGCCAGCGGCTCAGCAGCTTCAGGGTGGAGTAATAAGCTAAAGAATTACCGTGTAATTATTAATTGTGGCAAAAATAATAGCCTTGAGTGAGAAAATAAACTCTCCCTGCCATAAGACTCTGAAAACTCAGGCATGATTTTTGTGAATAGTGTATGAGTACAAGTGCCCACCTCTTATGCTAGACACTGGGGAAATGAAAATCCTCCTCCACCGCCCAGAATTTGGCACAACCGGAGGAAATGTGGTCACTTGCACTTTCCAGGGACCTGCTTCAAACCTCACTGCTGCAAGTAATGGCTTCTTACTGCCCGGGGTGAGTTTTAGATCAAGTCCAAAAAACATTGTTTCTGCAACCCTACTGCAACATTAAAGTATGGTAACAGTAGTTTACATGAGCCAGGTCCAGATATCTGCATCTGTGAAAATCCCTGTTCTTCCAGTAGGAGAAAAATTGGAAGAAAATATATAAATCAGGATACCAAAGTCCATTATACTTTTAAACAAAACTCCAGAAAGCTCTGCCATCATTGCATACTGTTGTCAGAAGATACTAGATCCTTTTCAATAGACAATTACATGCGAATCTACTCTCAGCAGGTTGCTAGTAGGCTGATATCTGTGGTGAACAAATAGTTAAGTGCCAGTGTGCCTGTACGGGCGCCTGATGCCAGCGCATTTCCTCCACATCCTCTGCCTCTGCTGCCAAAGCATGTGGTTTGCAGTTTGCAGCTAAAGGCAGGGGACGGGCTTCACGCGCCAAGGAGAGATAATCCCCTGTCCCTGGGGAGCCAGGACACCCGGGGAGGGTGAGGGGAACTAAATACAGCCCATAAAGCTGGAAAGGCTAAAGGGACTCCCAAAGCACGGAAGGGCTTGGGAGAAGTTACGCGACTGGTCTGAGATGGGGAGCAGCGTTGCTCTTTGCGCGGCCCAGCCCCCTCTTTCAGGACGATGACGTGTCCCTGGGGAGAAGTTTGTTTGTGCCCTGTTTCCAGGGTTTGCTGGAGTTGGTGTGCGGCTGCCAGTTGATTTTCTTCCCTCTGACCGCAATCCTGCTGTTCTCCTCTGCTTCTCTTTGCGCTCTGGTGTGTTTACTGATGGCAGGGTTGCAGACCAGAGGTTTTAAGAGATGCACAAAGCATGACTCACCCGCGGCAGTGCAGGGACTATCGCAGTGCCGGGTTGTTAAACCCAACAACTTTCTTTCCATACCCTGACTCTGCTGGAGAGCTGGGCTCCTCTGCACAGACCTGTTGACGTGTCTGCACTTGTACTTCTTGTTTTTCTTGTTTTTCTTCCCTGAAATCTTGTATGGAAAGGTTCGGTAAAGTAATTTTGAGTTGGCTCTGAATTTCTGAGCACAGAGCAAGGGCGTGTTTGTGGCGAGTCGGGCACTGCTGCACTTGCGCTGTTGGGGAGGGATCTCCCGCCCATCGGTGGGGCTGCACTGCCTCCCGTGCCCTCCATTTCCCTGCCATGTGCACCAGGGCTGTACAAGCCACCCAAAAAGCCATCGGCTACACCACATGCCCAGGAAATCCCCACCTGAGATACCAGGTTTTATACCCTTGACTTTCACAGTCGCAGGTGTCTGTTAAGATCCTTCTAGACTTTGCCAAATAACACCACAGTGCTTTTTGCCTCTTTTTGGACTGATAGATGCTTAGAAATGTCCTACCTGCGGTGCAGGTTCTTTCAAGGCGATGCATACATATATTAGTGTTTGCAGTACATAGGCTTGCTGTTCTGCATCCCTTAAGTCCTTCAGAAGCGGTCCGTGAAGTACCTTGGTTTCAACCACTCCCACTGGGAATCAAAGCAATGTCGACTGTGCTTAATTTATTAATTTGGTTAAGTAATATTATTCAAATTTTTTTTCTGATGCTCTGGTGACATCTGGGAGTCTCAAGCATCCCCCTGTGCTGAGAAATATTCAAAGATGTGGCAGAAAGACAGAATCTGAGGAGTTTAGGCTGCAAGATCTAGCCAGCTTAAGATGGCTCTGAACATCAGTGGCATGATGGCACTGTGTTTTCCTTGTCCTGTGTCCTGTTTTGGTCCCAGCTTGCCTCTCCTCCTCTTCAGGATGGCCCAGTCAGATGACAGGCTTTGATTTTTGCTGCCTCTCTCTCAGGAACTCCCTTCGCCTGCCTTGGGCCGTGACTCATTTCCTCGTATGCCTCATCTCGTCCTGTCTGCTGCAGCAGCTTACAGCTTGCTCTTTCCCTCTGCAGCAGCAAAACTTGTTATGAAAAGAAGAGAAGCTATCACGCTGTCAGAAATCGTGCCTTTTTTTTTTCTGCAGCATGCAGAGAGCCTTGTCTGTAGGCACCTCTGTGAGGCTTTGTATACAGTCTGATATGTAAGGAAAAGTGGGGGGAAAATCCGGTTATCTGTATATAGAGCCATTTTATATTCCTGTTGTGCAAACATGCAGAGAGGCGCCGGCGACGATAACTCAAAAAGTAAAGTAGCCTCAAACTTCAGTATCAAATTCTTAGTATAAAGATTAACATCTTAAGTGACAGAGTGGAGTCAGAAATCTCCGGGTTGGCAGTGCCACCTGCTGGGGTCCTTGCGGTGAGAGGCACGCTTCCCGAAAGCGAGCTGGCAGGGGGATTGGGGTGCACATTTTCCTGTTCTGTGTGTGACAGGCCATTCCCTCATATGTGCATAGCACAGCAGAAATTCAGCCTTTCTATTTTTCAAGATATGCGATCCTTTCTTTGCCGAGGAAACCAATCCTTTCTGGGGTTGAACACAATCAAATTTAAGTTATCGTCCTGCTTTCTTAGATTAATGTTCACCTGTCACTCAGATACAGTTTGTGTCATTATGTATATAAATTTTAGGACAGAAGGCAAAGAAAACTGAGTGGTAGGAATCTTAAAATTATGCAGTCTCCATTTAGCATAACTAAACTCTGGGATTTGGCTTCCTACCACTATAGGGGAAAATAAGGATTTTTAAGGTAGATTTTTTTTCAATTCTTCACCTGTTTGACTAGCCCACTGGTGATATGCCAGTGATATTTTGTGCCTCTGTGACAAGTTATTAGATCTTACCACATCCAAAGAGATGCACTCATGGATACTGCGGCTGGAATTGAAGGACTGCTGACATGTTGGGCGTAATGCACAACGCAGGATTGTGAAAGGGTACAGAAATGAAAGCCAGGCTGCAAAGTCAGTGTCCAGGCTGCTCTTGGGTCGTGTTGAGAGAGACACATGTGGAAACTACCTGTCCTATGGATTTGCAGTCCTTGTAGCCGAGAAACACAAACTGCTGCTGACTCTTACCAAATGCATCCTATTTTTTCACAGTCTTCAGTTTTAACAGCTAAGATGTGGCACTATAGCAGTGATGGTTCACTCCTGTAAATAAAAACACCAGACATGTTCAGATGTGAGACTGAAGCAGTGTGAGCTGCCATACTGTGTTTCAGTGTGAGCATTTGTGTAACGTTGTGGTGCCTAGGCGAATAAAGCTTTCCAGTTGGAACATGGAGCACTTCACTTTTTTGGGAATCATCCAGATAAATTGATCAGGCTTGCAGGGTGCCTTGGAGGTAAACAAACTGAAAAAAGTCTGACCAAAACCAGACGAGTGGTTCTCAAGGTTGAAAACTCCTTAGCGGGGGATGTTGTGTTGGTGTATGTATCTGCAGGGTTCCAACTTCAAGACTGATTGCAATTAAAATCTGATGCACAGAGGGAAACAGTTCTCCCAGTATACATGAGAGGACACAGCTGAAATGCCAGTNAAACAGGAGCCAAACTGACAGAAGAGAGATTAGGTTATGTTGGCAGAGTCTGTTGATTTCTTATTTTCTCCTGAAATACTGAAATGTGTGCCATCTGGTGAGGTCATGGTTTTTGTTTGCTTTCTTCTTTTTAGTTCTTTTTCTCTTTTCCTTTTCCTTTTCCTTTTCCTTTTCCTTTTCCTTTTCCTTTTCCTTTTCCTTTTCCTTTTCCTTTTCCTTTTCCTTTTCCTTTTTCTTTTCCTTTTCCTTTTTCTTTTTCTTTTTCTTTTTCTTTTTCTTTTTCTTTTTCTTTTTCTTTTTCTTTTTCTTTTTCTTTTTCTTTTTCTTTTTCTTTTTCTTTTTCTTTTTCTTTTTCTTTTTCTTTTTCTTTATTCCTTTTGGAGGCAGAGCAAACAGCTAAAGTCTAATCCATGGCCAAGAGATTCCTACATGCAGCTCTGTGTGTGCACACACTACATCCCTAAGGCGACGCTTTCGGTTTCTTGCTGAAGAGAGCCAAGAAAAGCATTTTTACAGGAGTGCACTCTGGAGTGAGGGAAATGCTGAGCCTGCCAAACAGTTTCGCCTGGCGAGGCTGAGTTCTGGCTGGGGCCCAAGGAGACCCTTGCTGTGCTTCTGCTCTTGTGGTGCCCAGAAGATTTAGCAAGCTGGTGGGGACAGGCACTGCTCTTTCAGTGCCAGGTGCTAGCCAGGGAACAGGCTGCTTTGGATGGCTGCGGGACAAGACAGTGCAATTTAAAGAAGTGCTCAGTTCTTTCTCTTCCTGTAATAGCCCTGGAGGACTTCCATTAATACCTGTATTTGCTTCAGAATGGTGGCTGAGACATATCAAAAGGTTGTCCTGGCTTCTGGAAGTAGGATGTCCTGGTCCCCCAATCCAAATAAAAGTGATCACTGGATCACCAGACAGACCTTTTCATACTGACCTCACTGTTCTCAGGTACCATATTAGAACTGCAGCATTTTACTCTTGGTCCTCTCTCAATCCTTCTTATAAACTCATCTCTGCTTCAAATTGTGGGGTGATGGGGCCTGCTGATATCTGCCCCATGTAATCTATGAAGAGAAGACCTTGTTATTGTTGTTATTATATTATTATTAGTAGTATTAGTGTTAGTATTAATATTAGTATTTGACTTGTGGAAAGCAGACTCTACAATCTGTAAGATTGTAAAGTAGGTATGTTTATTCAGCGCTGGCCAACACGGGGGGTAGTCCCACCAAAATTGTGTGCGCCTGGCACGGGGACTTGCTTCGAATTTATACAATCAGGTGTTACATATACATGTGATTTCCTAATACGCCTATACATATGCATGACCTATCCCTGCTTCATATTAAAATCAGTTCCAAGAAGTCATTTTCATAAGTTCCTCCCAACGGTGCCTTTTGGTGGTGGTCGCAGGGGTCGTTCAGGATGAAGGCCAGTGACTCCTCTTCATCACCCATACTAACCCCTTGTTCTTGTGCAGCCTCAGTTGTTCCTTGGCTCTCATCCAAACCACAGGGGCGGTTCTAGCTGGTTCTTAAGGCCAGTCTCTAGTTTTTGTCAAGAATTACTCCCAGTCCTTATCAGGGACTGTCTTTTGTGAGGAGTCCCAGAACTTACTGTTTTCATTAGTTCGCACACATCGTTAAGCAGCACCTTCTGTGCTAGGATTCTTTTAACCCCTTCTCTCATATTAGTATTAGTATTATTATACATTCTGTATCAGGTTGAGCATCACAGCAGAATGTGGTCTTTTTTAAAAAACCTGTGCTTACACCGTACCCTTAAAGGTAACAAGATTATTAGAAGTAAAAAAAGCTTATTTTTAATCCATTTAAAAATACATACAGATTATAGATTGCTTTATAGGTGTGAATTCCTAGGCAGTGGGGCAATAAGGAATATTTTTTCAGCGCCATGCCTTCTGATGTGAATTGCAGCCCAGTTTAAGCATTAGTCCAAGGTGACCAGCAGCCCTGGAAATCCTCTGACCCCATTGTCCTTCCTCTCTGTGTGCTTGGAGGACTTCTGGGGTTATATTCCCCAGTGCTTTTTGCAGTTCAATAATCAGCGTTTCTTCATCATTCTTTACCAATAGGTTGAGGGAAAACTGGCCAACCCCAGGACCTGTCCCCAGGAGGGACTTCTGGGGAGAAGTAGTAGCTACGAGCTGCCCTGCAATGAAGGCATGGCCAAAGGATTTCCAGATGCAAACAAGCCAAGATATGGCTAGCTGAACTGTCAGCTAGTGCAAGCCCAAACCAAGGAGTGGCACCGAGCATTAGTGTTTTGTTGTGATGCTTTGTAAAAAGCAGCAGACTGCTGTGCCCAAACCTTTTCCCACCTGACTGTTAGAGGAGTAGAGGCAGGGACTGTCTACATGATGTGAATACAAGTTCACAGTGGAAAAACCCTCCAGAAAAATACCTGTTTTGGGGGGGAAAAAATCCTCTTGTTTAGCTTAGAGTCAGACCTCCCTGGTTCTCCTGCTTTCTGCATTTTTGGGATTATTTCTGTTTGTGGGTATGCAGGAAACCATCTACCCTGGGTCTGTTACTGCACTGCCATACAAGCCATGGAGTCAGCAGGTCTGGGTGAAAGCAAGCCTGGGGAAGCAGGGAATGAGAGATGGGGGTGCATCAGCTCCCAGCTCCTCCAGTCTTGCAGAAACGGGCAGCCAGTGCAGGAGAGGTGCAGCTATAGCAACCCCCGTGCCCTAGACCCCAGCAGTGCCCCATGTGTGCTGCTGTCAGCTCTTTGATTTCAGTCGCACAACCTTCCCATGGGTTACACGTATATTGGCATCCACCCAGCTGGTGTGAGCCTTGCAACCTGCAGAAACAGTGGGTCTGGCTGACAAATGTGTGTTTTGCATCACTTACCATCCTCCCTTTGCACACAGCAACATGTCTGTCACCTGCCTGCTCTGTACTCAGCGTTAATTAATTTCTAGTAAAATGAAAATTAAACACACATTACAAAAAATCTCTAGTGTGAAACAAATCTGTGTAGACTTTAATTTGACACATCATAAAGTTTTTCAGGCAAGACCAGGAAGACAGCATCTGATTAATCTAATATGCAAATATAAGCCTGTTAGCAATTCATGTTATCAAATACGAATAAGACAGTGACAAAGCTGAGGTTTATTCCTGGGTGATGTGAAGTAATCCATCTCAGTCCTTAAGAAATATTCAGAGAGGCACTGGCTCCACTGAAGAAAGACTTTGAGAGCAGTTTTCAGAGGGAAGTCTCAGGGTTTACAAAGAGAATATTTAAAGACAGCACATCCTCACTCACAAAGGACCAGCGATGGAGCAAGAAAATAAATGTCTGTGCATGCAGGAAGGATCTTTGCTTCCAGCCTGAATGCAGGTGGATGCTCTAGGAGAACCAGGGTCCAAATAACTCCTGGTGAGGAAAAAAAGAGAGGAAAAAGAAAAAAAAGGATTGAAAAGCTGCTATGGGATTATAGCCTTTTCCACTGCATTTTCCTTTATCTGATGAAAAGATTTCCTCAAGTTTTACCTTGTTTTTATTGCTGATTGATGGATGCTAGTCTTGAACTATTTCCCTCAAACAGTTTTGAATCCCCACTGCTCTAATCTTGATATCTTCACACTCCTCTTTCTGCGCCTCGCCTGCAGCAGAGTGGCAGTGGTGTCCCATTGCTGCTCTCGGCCAGGGGTTAGAATTCCTGCCAGGAGCCCTGGGTCAACTCGCGGTGCTTCATGGGGAGGGTCAAGCTCCCCCTATTCAACCCCGTAGCAAAGAGGGCTTGATGTGAAAGATTGGGGTACCTGGGGAAGGAGCTGAGACAGAGAAAGGAAGGGTAGCCCCTGTGGCCCAATGGCAAAATACTGCATGATTTTCAGTCCAGGTGACACAGAGCAATTTTACCAACCTTTGCTAGCAGTAGGAAAAGTGACATTTTTCATTTGCCTTTCAGTGGCACCGATGGTGTTTTACATTCAGCAATGCTGCCGTCCCACACACTGGATGTGCCTGTTCTGTACTGAAACACTCCATATGAATGCTATGGCAGTTTTCATGGCACTCAAAATATTTTAAAAATGCAATATTAAAAGAAATCAAACCCACAACAACCTCAAACACATGCATTGCTGAAGAGTCAGCAACATACAAGGCCTGGACACCCAGCACAGGGAAGGAGCAGGCTCTTTGCCGCCTTGTAACACGGAGGCTGTTTTCCCCTATTTATAGCACAAATTCTGGGGTTTGCTGTGAGGAGCACCATGTGGGCTCCCCTTGCCAGCATAACCTTTCTTTGTCCCTTTTTAACTAAGTTTGAAAGGTTTAGGAGTGCATGTGAAGGAATGGGATAATGAACTAATCAGATTTGAATTAATTATTTTTTCGCAGGGTGCCCTCTGCATGTGGAAATTCACGTTCAACAGCAAAAGCTGGGAGCCCCGGAGCTGGCAGCGGCTTTGCAAGGGGTCGGAGCTTCTCCTGCCCTTGCCCACCCCGCATGAGGAACCGCTGCAGCTCCTGCTCGCAGGCAGGGCAGGCTGCCGACTGGCAGCCCTGCCAGACATCATCTTTTCCTTTTTTCCCCCAAAGCGGCTCACCTTGTAGCCATGGCAACTCGCTGCCAGCTGCAGGCAGGCCCCAGAGCCGGCGCTGCCTGTGGCTTCCCACCCGTGGCGAGCTGCAGCATACTTTCATGTGTTAGAGCATCCCCTCGTGGGCTGCAGCATCCTCTCGTGGGCTGCAGCATCCCCTTCGTGGGCTGCTCCCATTCCCAGGGCCATAGATGCTGGACAAGAAGCCTGATTAAATTCAAGCATGGGAACAGAACCGTTCTCCTCAGAAGGGCCGTTATCAACATTTGGGCTTGCTGCTGTCACAAACAGCCCTGTGCCACAGTGCATATTCTCTCTGTCTCAGAAAAACTCCTGTTAAGATGTATATTCTGGGGTGAAAAAGGGATTTGATCCTGCTCCAGCAGCAAGCTTAAATGTGTTAAAGGCATGGAGTCATGCAGCCTGGGATTTTGCTCCTAGGCTTTTTCAAGTCATTTGTTATTACAGACATCTGTTATACCCTGCACTAGTTGGGTTGTCCTTTAAGACACCTTCCCATTAGGGCAGCAAACTTCCTTAGTGAAAATTTCTTAATGAAGATTCCATAATGAGAATTATTGCTTAAGGTTTCCAATGGGTTTCTCTTCTTCATTCATATGGGCAGCCCAGACCCTTTCCTTTCATTGCCTTGAGGACTCCTCCTCCTGAGGGCCTGAGGAAACAGAGGACATAAGAGAAAAGCAAATTCCCATGCTCTCTTGATCCAGACGGCACCTTCTTAAGGCTGCGAGGGGAACTGGGGGCAGGTCCCTCAAGGAGTCCTGAAGTGGTGGGTGGAAATCACGGGGACATCCTGACCCGAGCCGGTGTGGGAGCTGCCTGGTGTGAGGTGTGGCTCCATCCCTGCCATGCACCTCCTGCAGTTCATCTCCTCAAGCCTGAAAGCATCACCATAATCAGGAGCTGCAGCTCCAGCAGTCTCCGCATTGCTCCCTGGGGAGCCGTTCCAGCTTTGTTGGAAGAGGCAACGCTGCGCCTGCAGAGCAACCATTTCCAAAAGCCAGCAAAAATGCTGTGCAGGAGCCTCAGATCTGCACTGCTCATAGTCTGCAGTACTGATATTTCTGTGTGCCTAATTACCCACCACTGGGTTTCATACCAAGCTCTGTTTCTGCTGATATGGTATCCCTGAAAAAAGTCTAATCTCCAGGTTCACATGTTCATTATGACAGTAGAGAGGGGAAGGGCAGACTGGACTGGCTGAAAAAGAGATGATACTTGCAAAACAGATAGCAATCCATAGGATGATGTTATATTATTCCGAAAAGAGGAGTATGTGGACGGATTATCAGTGCCACCACATAGAGCAGAAGAGGCTTGTGCCTTCTGCTTTGGCTCTGTTTGTATCTTGTGGAGGTGGACAAATGAACTACCCTATCTCTGTGGCTGTAGCCACCAGAGGCGTGCAGTAGTGTAAAAGCATTTTGTAACTATATCATGCCAGGAAAATAAGTCTAGTCTCTACTTAGTGTAGAATAACTTCTTTTTTTTAAAATCTTCAGCGAGCTTGATCCTTTTCATATTTTATCAGTAATTTCCTTTACACTTCTAGACTTTCTGTGGCATTACTTCTATTTAGTGACCATTAAGAGATATATCTGCTCACTGCTACGCAATAGCAAAGGGGAGGAAATCATAACCATGTTTCCAGTGTGAATATATTGATGCAATTTCAAAGATCAGTGTTCAAAAATCAAATGAAATCTGGCATTTTCCCTCAGAGGCATTTGAGCACAGTGAGGACAAACACTATGCCAATCAACGTTGGTCCTTAATATAAAAATGGAATTATCTCCTAAACTAAAACCTCACAAGATGCTTGTTTTGTGAATAGTTCAAAGTAATTCAAATGATATAATTTCTCAGGCATTTTTTCTTGGTGAACAAAAGAGAAAACAGCTGCAGTGATGAAGAGCCACATACATTGTCAATAGTAGGTGATACCAACACATTGTTGTACCACACAGGCTGTTCCCCCAGAGAGACTGTAACTCTGGCTATCATCACATTCTCCTCATTCTGCTTGCCAATGCATTGAAATTAATTTGCATCTAATTTACATGAAACAATGTACATGCAGTGAAGAAAATGATTTTTTCATTCTGGTTATTTTGTGGTTTCACTGGAAGCACCAGTGTCATTGCAAGTGAGACACCTGGACTCCCATGGACACATGGCAGCAGTATTGGGTCCTGGTTATATGCCAGTGTTTTCAATGTATGTCCCTTTCTTGCAATCTGTAATGATATCTAATCTTTAGTACACACTTCAGGCTTTTACTGCAACTATTCGGATGCTTTGAGGGCAAGGAAGTGTCGGTATACATACGTAAGGACTTTTGAGCTCTTATTGCAGTGTTTGCATGTTCTCCTGTAGATGAGAAGAGCTGAACAAGAGCAAGTCAGCCAGCGATGATGAAGGTCAGATTCCAACATGAAGACTACTCAGCGACGCAGCTGGTTCATAGTCCTTTCTAGCTCCTTACAAATACAACCTAGCAGAGTAACACATGGAGCAAGGGTGACACTCTGTGATAATCTAGGAGAAGTACAGGGGCTTTTTTTTGGTTTGGCTGTTGTCTCCTCGATGGTCAGGATCATTAAAAAGCCACAATAGATGGACTTTGTTCATTCTGGTTCAGGGCAGGCAAACGTCCTCCTCCCAGCATCTGTGACTAGCCAGGGTCAGCACTTCAGCAGGAACAAGCTAAGTCCCACAAGCAAGTGAGAAGGCAATGCGCTGACCAAAGCACAAGCTCTGTTCATTATAGCAAGAATGCATGCTCTCTTAAGGAACAGAAAAAGCCATTTTAAAATTTAAGACAAATTTTCCCAAGTAAAATCTGGTAAAACAATTTGCTCCATGATCCTGGGAGTGGAAGGTACCTTATTCTCTACAAATTTGTGCCTTCCAGTTGATTCTTTCATACTGACTTACAATAAAGCTTCAGCAGAAGGAAATACCTTGTTAGATATTAAAGGATGTATATGCTGAAGATATCATGAGATGCATCTGGAGAGGCTTCAGGCTTTTAGATACCAAAGTGCCTTTCTGAACATCAAAAAAAAGTTAAGAGAGAAACCAAGCAGAGGGTCCTCTAGTGCCTAACAAATTGCAGTCTCTGAAAGAATTTTCCTTTCAACTAATACCAGTTATAATGACACTGAAAACAGCTAGGCATCATTCCCAGTGTGGACAGTCTACATGGCCTTCTGTCACTGTGTCTGTTGTACTTCTCGTACAACTAGGAAAAAAAAACCTCAAAACAGAGTTTCACGTGATTCAAAGCTCTTTAGGAAACTAGGATAAAAACACAAGCTAAAATTTGCTTTAGGAAAATAATAGCCCAGAAAACAGATACATTTAGTAATGATTAGTGTCTTGGACAAGATTCAGCTGGGTTTCAGCATTGCTTTGGGTATCAGCTGTCTTTCAGAGGAGGCTTTATCTGGCATTTTTGCCATACATGAACACTTTGCATCTTTAAACATAGCAGGTCATAGAGTGTGACTTCTGTGACCAAAGGTGTTGGTGTTACATCTGGAAATTCAGCATCCCCCCTAACCCTGAGAGTACAGACAGTGTGTGTGTCCCCAAAAGGGGCCGTGCGACTTCTCAGCTTCCTTGCTGAGAAAAAGACCTTGAGCTGCTGCAGCTGGATGATGATGAAGTAGAGCTGCGGATCCCTCAGAGCAACATGAGTCTGATCTCTGTCCTGGAGCTACCGCTGAATGATGTTGTCTGATTTCTGTCGTCTGCAGAAATACAGAGGTCTTTCTAACAGAAAAAGGTCAATATGTGGGAACTTATTCCCTTGTGTAAACTTCATTTTTTGAGAGATTTTGCTCAAATCAGGATGAGAAATCTGATATCAGTTCGTATCATGCCTTCCCCTGAAAAGCAGAGGCTTTCCCAAACAATGTGACATTCATACTGACTGTATAAATAGCTGCTGTGCCTTTACTCTGTATCAGCTTTGCATTATTAACCACTGCAGGTTTTATTGTAAAGCTTCATTGATCATTTGCATCTTACAGAAGCAACACAGCCGGAGAATAAAGGACTTTCACCACTGGGTCTGCAAGTGATTTGCATTTTGCAGCTATTGGGACAGTAGTGCAGAATAAATTTTACCCTGAAATCCTTTCCTCGGGGTTCCCCACTGTTAATGGTACCTTCATCTCTTTCAGCACCAAATATTTTATTGAGTAATGCCAGCCCGTATTATGCTATATTTCCTTTCCATCTTCTCTACTTTTAATATCTCCCATTATATATTACTATTTTGAGTGGCTGATGCCAAACTGTAAGAATTTTTCTTTATCCTGCCCTGGATCATTGCAAATGCTCCAGACTGTTGTTGGAAATATACCTTAAACTATTCATGCTTTTTTATAGAAGATGTTATCCTGGAAGACTGAAGCTATTACCTCCCTGCTGTCATATCTTTGGAAAGACAGTCATTTTGCTAAGTAGGAGCAAGAATAATCTGTTCTACTCACCAGTCTTTTAATCAGTGGGTATGTTCATGGCTTGTTAGCTGAGCACTGGCTGCCTCTCTGCAAGCTGTCAGCCTGCCACAGAGATTTCTTCCCCATCCCTTTCCCTAAACCGCTGTGGGAGAGCTGTTAATTAGAGTGACCGACTGTCGCGGAGGTTATGTGATGAACTTCTCTGCTGTGATCAAGTCAAAGGACGTGGCTGTTTCACAGGGATTGCAGCAGCCTTGAACACAGCCAGGATGATGTGCAAACAGCTTTTCTGTTAAAAATGGGCTGTTGCGTTTTCTTCCCTACCGTTATACCGGCAGTCAAACATCTGGAAATAAATCAGATGGATCAGAGGAATTTCAGCAGCCAGCATGGATGGTTGATAATCTCAGGACAGCCCTAGTCATAGTCAAACTCTAAGGGCCAGGCTCATCATGGCATGAGCAGACACAGCACTACAGAGTTTCAGTGGGGATCTCTTGCACCGTGGAGGCACTTGGAGAAGCCCAGTGTGCAGTTACAGGGGTTGTGGTCCTGCCATCTTTTGTGTGGGTGCAAGTATAAGGACCGAGCAGTCCCGCTGGCTACAGCTGCATCCAGCCCTGATAAAAACATAGTGAAAATCAATTTCTCCACGCTGAGGTTGACTTACCAAGCTCAGTTTGCTTCTTGCTCAACTTGGTTCAAAAAGGGAGTTCTGGCCCAACTGAAGCCAGTGAAATGTTTGCTTCTGAACTCACGGAGGCAGGATGTTAACATCATCCTCCAGGCCACTGAGATGTGCCTTCCAGCACTGCCTATCACCTCGTCTGCCCTTCTGTTAACATGCCTTTTACCCAAATTTCATTTAAGCTTTGTTTCTCTCTGTGCAGAAAATGTTTTTGCCCAGTAATCCTGTTTCATAATCCTTTCTGCGCCTGTTAGATTTATATCACCTCAGATCTCCCATGATCTTCTGCAAAGCAGCAGTCAGATGTCTGCCGGCTTGTCCAACCCTATTCTCTGTTCTGTCAAGCTGCAAACATCTCAGAAACATCTGCGTCCTTTCTTGCCTTTTCCAGGCGCAGTTCAGACAGAGCTACACAATCTTACAAAGTATGGCCAAATTGCACTTGTGCCATGAAACAAATGCTCAGTTTCTACCGCTGGGTTGCAAACCTGGAGTAAAACTGGCTCTGTAAAATCTCCAGTGCACATCCCATTGCCTTTAGGAGGACCCAACAGGAATCACTGCTGCATTTCTGCTGATGTTTTCTCAACATTGCCTCTGAGGCATGGTACTGAAAGACAGTTTTTAGTGTTTTATAAAAATATCTATAGAAAATTAGGTTAGGAGAGTTCTTCCACATGAGATGGTTTATTCTCTGTACGCTTTGTTTGTGAAGATACCTCTACGGCATTTTGGAGAACCTGGCCAGAAGGCGCTGAATTTTTTTACAGTCACTAATTTTCCTGATTTCTGCCTCAGCAGCACAGACAAGCTGTCTTTCTTCCCCAGGCTCTCTCCGGAGTGGGAAGAGCAGCAGCTAAGGAGCTGCACACCAGCTCTCTGGCCGCAGCCCTGACCCTTCTGTCCCAGCCTGGGGAAGGGGCTGCAAATCTGGCTCCCAGCTGCACCCGGGAGCATTGCTGTGCTCCCAAAAGCAGTGGAAGGATTCCTGCCTCATTTGAATAATGGGTTAATTAGTGCTCCTGTGTTTAAAATTGGTCCATTTCCAAGTCCATCAAAGTCTGTGAAAGCTTTGTCATGTGCTTTATGGAGATCAGGAGGAGGCATAATTTATATCAGATTAGAAAAAAGAAGACAGGAAAAGGAAGAAATTATTCCAGAATAGAAACAATTACTACAACCAGTAAGAAATTTTTTTTCTATTTTAAGAATTTATATATGTATTTTTGAGCTTTGTTTTCTCTCCTAGCCCCACGCAGTGCCAAGGCAGGACTCAGTTCCATAACAAGATGCACTTGCATGTTGCACAAAGGCTGGGGTGGCCTGGAAGAGGTATAATCACCATTACCCTCTCGCAGGGCGGGTGGATGCTGTTGTGAAAAGTCTGGCAGGCAGGTGGACAGCTCTGTGACTTTGTTTTGCAGCAGCTTTAGCAGCAGAATTGAGGAGGAGCAGCTCTGTTTGAAGGGAGTCTGTAAGTGGTAGGGAGAGCACAACTCCATTTTTTTTTCCCCTGAGAAATAAGTGGAAATAAATAATTCAGCAAAAGAAAAATTACAGAGAGATGAATTTGTCACCATTCCTTGTAGGGCAGACTTCTAAGACACATAGTACTTTCTGCTGGGACCCGATGGAAACTTGCTGCCTAAATGCATGAAAACATATTAAGAGTCCAAGCAAATGTATTTCTTTTCCAAATATTTTTAGATGAAAATAAGTGTGAGTGGAGTCAATTACATGTTGTGCTACAGAAGCGACCTTACGAAGTTATTGCATAAATGAGAACTGGTTAATTCAACCTGAGCACACACATGGCACTGTCCTTGGGCATCACTGCAAGTGCAGAGTCTGTGGGCGACCTAAGAGCCCCAGTGCCCCCACTGGCACTGCAGGGTCTGCAAGGCAGGGAACAAACAGAAGGGGCGTAGGGAAGGATCTGAGTAGCCAAGGGTTCATCTGAAGGCACTGAGAACCCGGTATTTGTAAACACAGATAATTATTTGTTAGAGTCCAGTAACCAATGTCAGGAGCACCTCTATTAGTGTGAGTATTCATGACATGCATACTGGGCATTCGCTGTGAAAGCTATGCATGCAGCAGCTATGCACAGGCCACCCGGTGCGTAGGCGGCACAGCTTCACCAGGATTTGTGGGAGCCACCTATGAAGACAAGAGGAGGTGCTGGGTGTTGATTACCTCTGGGGATCTCTTGCACCAAAGCCCAAGTCAGCCCTCTTGCACCAATGAGTGAGAGTGTGGTCTGTCAGATTGTCTGGTTTTAAGCCAAAACATGAAAATCTGAAGTTAATTTGCCTTTTCGACCCCATCTGTGACATTTCAGTGGAACAGAAGAACTTTGCAATGTATCCTGGCATCATTTCTTTTAAAAAATTGCCCTTGAACAGGCAAATAACAGCAACATCTTGGGTCAGATAGAAATTACCCACGTTCCCACATATCATCCTGCTTCAGCGTCTGATTATCACCTTTACTGTTCCTTTTTACGCCAAGGATATACACCATGCAAAATATCCAAGAACTTTGTCATGAGAGCAGATGTCCACTGGGAAAAAGATAAGCATATCTAAATGCTTTCTAGGGGCTTTCCTCTTTATTCAGTTCAATTGGGTGGCCTTACAAACCCCCTTGTGCAGTCACAGCTGCAGCCGTACTTGCCATACTTACGCATGGACTAGTTACAGCATGAAGAAGCAGAAACAGCGGGGAAACCTCTTGGTCTCGTCCAGAGCATGGGACTGCTCCCTCCTTTCCTGGCTTTGTCGTGGCTGTTGAAATCAGTACCCTGCACTAAGCAGCATCTGCTGCAACACTGTGCTGTGTGAGGTGGGACCCTGGGCAGACAGATACCAGCTGCAGAGCTGGGAGGATAAGAGTATTCATCAGAACAAGAGATGTGGGAGTACATCAGTTATTCAACTCCCTTGACACGGGGTCGGTAACACAGGAATGATCTCAGACAAAACCAACTTCCATTACCTTGAAAACCCCGAACTGCCAGGCTGAGGGATAATTCCTTGTTTGCAGAGATAATGTCAATGATTGGAATAATCGTCTACCTGATCCAGCTGGAAGAGTAAACACTTTCTTTTCATGGCTAGAGCCCTGTTTGCTGAGCAGTAGCACCTGCGACACACTGGAGGATGATCTCACACCCATGAAATATTTCTGTTCCCACTTCTATTGTCCTTTGCAACAGAAGCTCTCACCTTTGTTTTTACTATAAAACCCTTGTAGGAGAGAGATCATCTGCAGTTCTGACTCAGACCATTAAGAGCATATTGGGAAATAACTTAGGTTTCCCAGAAGGCTAATTTACGTCAGCAAGCAAAAAGATAATCACAGTCATAAATCTTTGTCCATGTCCGTATCTCCTGATTGCTTTAAAAATATCAGGACAATACTTTCTATACCTTAACCAAATGCAGTAATTTGACTTGTTTTTCCTAACATCTGCAGTGCATGCTAGTTATGCTGTTTTATAGCAGCCTCATTTCCAGCATGCTGGAATTAAACGTGGTCTGTAAATTATGCATGACTTTTTAACATTCATGAATCCCATCATTTTACTTTATTGATCAGTTCTTTCCCATAATTGGCAACAGTCCATGAAGAAATGAATGTTCTACATCAGGCAAATGGGAATTTTATTGATGTAATATTGGGAAAGCAATAGACATGCTTAGCAAGCTAAAATGTTACAATCCTTTATATTTATTCGAGAGCAGTATCAGTGTCCTCCTGCCTGCATTTTACCTGGTGTCCTCGTGGGAGTTAAAAAAGCCACTCTGCTTAATATTTATAGGGAAGCTAGGATATCCACCTAGCCCCCTATTTCCATTAATATTAATGAAGGTAACCATATACCTTCCTTTTCTTCTCTTAATATTAATGAAAACGAACGCATACATCAGTGTACGGATTCTAGAGTTTTTCATTATACCTTTTTTCTTAGAACTGGCAGTCAGCTTTTCCATGCACATACCAAGTAGGCACGCACAGCCAGCTGCAACACAAGGCTCTTCTGCTGACCTCCCGCACCCGAGGCACAGCAATTCCTTTCAATTTAGCATAAACAAACCCAGCCTGAATAATCTGGTTAATAAAGGCGACGTACTGAAATACAGCATTTGCCCTCATGTCAGTCACAAAGGCACATCAACGGCAACGAAAGTCGATGGCTGGAGGGGATCCACAGCCATACCTCCACCGTCCTCATGTTCATATCATGGGAGAAGAGAAACCAATCCCTTCTTATCAAGAGTAAACCCAGACCTTAATAAGATAAAGTCAATTTCATATAAAAACGGTTATTGGTTGGACATGATGGCACCAAACTCATTGCCCTTAAGAGTAAGGGCAGCCAGCCTTCCTGGTGGGCCACATAGCAGACACTTTTAGATCCCACAAAGCTCCCGAAGAACAGTCATGACAACAAAACAGCTTCCCATATTGATCGTGACCTCTCATGACTCCATTTGTGTATCTGTGGAGATACAGACTCATAGTTTGAGGGCAGTTAAAGGAAATTTAATTCTCTACATGCACCTCCTAAATCATGTAAATGTGTGATTTGCATTCATTGCATTCTGCTGTGGGAAAACGCCTAATTCTGTTGTATACTTTGATAAAAGCGATTAGTGCAAGAGAGTCTATTCTGCGTCAGTTATTGGGTGTATGTCATGAGATCAATTTGCTCATTTGATTTCCTGCTCATCAAGGAACTTTATGCTTGTTGAGTATTACTGAATTTGTGTCCACCAGGAAAAAGAAAAGATTTAGATTCATTCTAATAAAATCTTGTACCAAGGTCAAATTAAACTGCAGAGAAAAATGAGTACTGCTGTAAACCACGATATTAATTTGAAGTGTGCATATAGCAAAAATGCTCCTTGTTAAAGCATAACTTACCTTTTCTTTTTCATTTTTCTCCAGAGTGCACAGTAGAAGAAATAGAATGACCTCGGGGCTTTTTTTTTGAGAATAGCTTCAAAAGAGTTGAGAAAAACCTTAACTGTGCTCTCAGAGGGTCTTGAGTGCTCTCACTTACACCTCTTCAGAAGTACAAGTCCCAGCAGTTTGTATTAAAATAATAAAAAAGTTACTAGGAAAAAAAGCCATTCCCCATCCTAAAAGGAAAGTACAGGGTGCATCTAGTAGCTGTGATGGCAGAGAGAGCTGGTGTTATATATCAGAGGGATGAAGGAGTTCTCTAAAGATCCTGGAAACCCCACAATGTAGCAGATTATAATCCTAGCAATAAAGTAAAATGGCAAAGAAGAGTATAGTCTCTAACAGGTGCAAACCCCCTTTGTACTCTAAGATATCTTAGCAAATAAAGTCTAGAATCCAGAAACAGAGGAGGGCTACAAAGAAAACAAAGCAAATATCCACTTTTGAATTTTGAAGTTTGCAGGGGGTTATTAGTAATCTCATTCGGCAGCCTGGCACCACACTATGTATGTGTGCAGTCCTGGGCACGAGATCTGCATCAGCAGCCTTGCTGTGAAAGTAGCATTCATGGGGGGGCTTTTCTTGGAGTCACATAAAATACAACTTTGGCTTATGAGGAAAGGATTCTTTCTTACATGTCATGTAAGAAAACATAAGTCTTGATCTTTGAATTTTTGGGTAGCCAGGGAATGCGATGACTGGCTAAATAAATGAATTACCAACCATCCCCTTCAATATGGGGAATTAAAACAATTTGTTCTGTAGGAATACTCCTTTTTCAATAGGACTACCTGACATGACACAACCACCGCATCAGAGTGCCCTCACCATGTTGTACACTTTTTCCAATAGGTTTGATCTTTATAATAACTTTGTGACTATGCAGAGCTCTTTATAAATATTTAATTCAAATTATTCTGCAGACAAAAGCACCGGGGAAGAGTCAGAAAGTGACTCACTGTTTCTTAATCAGAGATGAGTGACTAGGCAGCTCTGGCGTTGCAGTGGGAGAGAGTTATTGGTGCTGATTAAATCATCTGAGGATGGATCCCATGTGAGCTTGTGGGTCATATCCTGGCTCGAGCAGGTGGCTGGCTGTGCCACGGTGGTGTGTGCCAAGCGTCTGGTACCTCCCTGCTACAGTTCTGGAAAAAACTGCACAATTAGCCTCGTTCTTCGTGTGCAAGGCTTTGTGATTTTTAAAACTTTTTTTCTCCACTGCAACAACCAAAACCCTCAGTTCTGGCCCAGAAGAAGAGCAAGAAGACGTATGGCTTCTTTCTAGTGTACCATTTTCATTAGATAAATGCATATAGGTCAGAGCACCATAGGTTCGAGCTGTCCTTATAGTTGACAGCTGACTGCAAGGCATTTAGCATGGATGCTCAAGCACCAGACTGCTTACCTTCCAGGCACTTGGTTTCACAAGAACAACCCACAGCCTTAAACCAGACAGTGTGCTCACATCCATTTAGGAAACAGAAATACATTTAATTTAAAAAATCATGTGGGTTAGAGATAAGTATTTCTTGTACTGTCAGCTAGAGTATTTGTGAGAAAACAAGCACAGCTTGTATACTCTAAACTAGCACAAATCACTTTAGTGGTAAAATAATGGTAAAAAACTGTAGGAGTAATTTACTTCAGCTTTCAAGAGCTTTAACCATGATATCATGGATGGAAATAAGAACTGAAAAGTGATCACACATTAAAATAACTGATTGCTCCTTAAACACTTTGTGCAAGGTACAGCCATTCCTGTGTTCTTCTGGTACAATTTAATTGACTTCTGTTTATGCTCACATTTTTCTGGAATTTGTTTTCATTGATTTGGTGGCCTGTAGTAAATTTATCACATTTGGTTAATTGCAGGAAGGTTTTAAAATAATACCAAGCATTAGCTTTACCTTTTGAGCTTAGCTGGTTAAATGAGGGTGGGTACGCTAACAGCTACGGAGGTCCTGCAGGCAAAACCAGTGAAAAGACATTTTGCTGAAATGACACGTTCCAGCTACAGCTCCCCTGAGGTCTGGTTGTCCACAACCTGCCTCCCAGCCAGCTCACCCAGAGTCCGGCTTGTGCTCATGGGTGCAAGTAGCCTGGCTTTATTTGTTCTGTCTTTGGCTTTCCAGATGTGCACGCTCACGTTTGTCTCCTTCAGGGATAAAGTGGGGTATCTGAGCTGCAGCTGGCATCAGCCTGCCTCGGGTCCTCCACCCACATCAGCTGCAGAAATTTCTTTGCACACACAATACCCCCAAGGCTGGAAACGTCTGATGTACACATGGTCACCTGGATTGTTCCAGAGTTTCCTTAGGACATGGGGCTTTGTCCCTTTGGGTGTACATGGCATTGCTGTGCTCCCACTGAGAGGTCACCGAAGCCTGCATGGGGGCTCCCATCCCATCCCAGGGGTGAGAACGTTACAGACCACATTCTCTTGAGCTAGATGCAGTGATGGCTAAGCTGTCCGTGAAACTCCTTGTGAAAAGCTGCACTTACTATTAATTTTAAAGTAAGCAAGAACCCTTTTTTTTTTTTTTTTTACTTAAAATACGGGTGTGCAAATGGCAGCAGGTCAGGGAGTGCTCCAGGACATCACTCACCGCTGCAGGGACAGCAAACCATCCCCGCTCAATCATCTGTCTTCTGAATTGTTCTTTAAACACTCTTGAAAGTGACTTTAAGAGGTTTTAGCCATCTTCTTCCTTAGTTTGTGAAAGTTTCCACTCTGTAACATAACAAAGATTTTACTGAAAAGATGGCGATGCAAAGAACAGCTGAAAAATGACTAATCATCATTACGACAGTCTCCTTGGCTTATCCTCATTACATGACACTTACTTATACTGCATATGAAGATTTTCCTTACTTTTTGTACTCTTGTATCAAATTCTGCCTTCAAGGAAAAGTTTAAGCAACAGCCCGGGAAATAAATGAAACTAGGGTCAGGTGTACCTTGCTAGAGGAACCATATATTTCTATTTTCAGATGGGCTACATTTTGAGTTGCAACACTACCCTGGAAGTGATGGCTGTTGGGTGACAGTTATTGTTATGAATTGCTTTTGCAGGTCTTTCAAGCCTGCAGGATGCTATCAATTCTCAGAGAAAGCACTGAAGGGTAAATTAAAAATCAGTTCCCATTTTAATTTTATATTAAAAGAGTCTTTATTGTGCAGAACCGCACACCAAATGAGCCTCCCAAATTTCCATTTCTTGTTGGTCCTACCATCATTTGTCCTGCACCTGCACCAAGAGCCAGCCGTGGTCAGTGACGAAGAGTTGACCCGTGTCCCGGGGGTCTGCCACACGCTGCTCGGCATGATATGAGCATTGAACATGGGGATGCTCCTGGCTTCAGGTGGATGGAGCAGGCATCCCCTCGCCAGAGCAAAGGGTCTCCCTGCCCACTGGTGACCAGCAGCAGGCTGCTCCGGCACATCTCTGCTGCCGGGTCCCTTGTCCCTGCTGATGAAGTCAGCCAAGCCCATGCCTGTGCCGAGGGAGCGCAGGGTGCGCTGGGGAGCAAGCCACAGGGCACCGACTGCACCCCATCAGCCCCGAGAGCCTTGCCGGGCATGTCTGGTAACGCTGCGGCTGGGCACCTCCACAGCACCCATCACCTGCAAACCCTCCAGCGCTTTAGGGAGGAAGCCTCTTATTTTCAGTGTACAGTGCTCACGTTGAGGTGGGCTCACTTGTACGCCATCTTGGGGTTTTTTTATAGGCCCGCTGGGCCACTGAGTTATCAGTCAACCAGGAAAAATGGAAGTACTTTCAGAAATAGACTCTTCAATATCCCCTCCAAAACATATCAGAAAATGTGATGATATGGTTCATGTAACTCATATTTTATGACCTTGTCGTTAACACTTATGGCTAGCGTGTCTTCAGGCTACCATAACAACTCAGATGGTGCATAAAGAGAAGTGCAAACCCTTCAGTGTGGATTAATCCTTCACGTGTAGATTAATCCTTCATTTGTTCTATATCTGCTAAAATCCTTACTTAGTTTGATGTTGTAATTTCACCAAGACTCGTTATACACGGCTGTATAACCTTGCTATATACTGCTATGTAACCTTGATGAAATGGCCACAAATTCTAATGTTATTCATTTTGGATGCATTGAAAATACAAACATTTCCTTTTCTTCTAACGCTTCAGGATGCAGTGGAGCCTTAGCACCAAAAAAAGCACAATTGCCTGAACTGTTTTACCAGCCAAGAGGGTGGCACCTTTGGGGGCAGATCAACGTATAGCCTTCTGAGAGGCTGTGCCACTGCAAGGCACAACTGCTGACTCCGGGACCTGGCAGGCAGAAAATTTGCATCTGATTTGTAAAACTCCTGTCTGGCTCAGGAAAGTGCAAACCCCGAGAAGGAGGAGGGTTTGAGGTGGTGATTTTTCTCCTGCATGGCCTGAAGCCTGCAAGGGAAAGCGTTCCCAAAGCAGCCCGGTGACACCTCCCTGCCCGCCCAGGTGCCTGTGGCCTCGCTGCTGTCCAAGAGATCAAAATTGCATTGATTTTCCCTTGGTAAAGAGCGCTGTCTGTCTCTCTGTCTCACACACATTCAGGTTTCCAAAGCTCTGCAAGATCCAAAGCAAGAAATTAAGATATAAAGTCAAGATGCTGCTGTTTTATTCTCCGAGTCATGCCAAGATGGGGGGGGTGGGGTGGGGTGGAAAGGCATTATCAATAGCTGCAGGCAGAGGAGAAGGCTATTGTGCTCAATGCCAGTTTTATGATGCCAAGGTGAAGCTGGTATGAGTCACTCCTATAACTTAAATGGGCATGACACAGACTTCTGACATTCAATATTTTCTTTTTCACTTACCAAAAGTTCTAATTACCCCTTGAAAGCTTGGATCCACTTTCTTTTCCAACCATTTAGTCTCTTTATGTTTGGCACTTTACCATTTTTCCAACACGTGTAGTCCGTCTGGGCACTTTTCTGGCCCTTATTGCTCTCGTAGCTGAGTGCTCACAAGATTTATAGATTTTTGTTTGGTCTGTATCTCATATTGTCCTTGGCAGTTAGGGACCCCAGGAGTCAATGCACCAGGTCACAGTCACACAGACACCATACAGCACAACCAGCAGCAGGATCAGAGGAGGTGTATATTGTATTTTGGTTGCAGGATCAAGTCCATGCTTAAACTCAAGTTCCTTTTTAACCCAGACTGCTTGGAAAGAACCGTGATATTTAAGAGATCTCAAAAACAGGGTGGAGGTGAAAAGCTGGTCTTATTTCACCCGTAAGGTGGACCCCATCCCATCCCTACGGCTTGCTAACTTTTCTAAGCAGTGTTGTGTCTTAAAAGTAGCTGATGTGCACTGCCTAATCTTATTATAATGGCCAGTTCAAACAAACTGAAGCGCAAGCAAGGAAAAATATTTTCTGTTCTTTCTTTTTTTTTCTCTTCATCCTTGTTTTTGTACAAACCCTTACAAAAAAAGATATTTGCTAGGGTATTTTTGCTTTCTTTCCATGGGTGTACAAGTATACCTGTGCATGCGTGTGCGTGCGCACACACAGACGTATATATAGTTACAGTGGTACGTAGCATCACCCCTTGCAGATGTATGGTGGACAATATTTGGCAGACGAGTCTTGGTGGTACACAAAGACCAGTAGGATGTGTAGGGAGCTGAATCTTGGGCTCCTCTTTCAGCAAAGCCACTGTACTGCGTGGAGGCAGACGTGTGCTGGAGAGGAGGGCAGGAGCAGGTGGGATGCAGAACCGCATCTGAACATGCACCGGGGCTTTGTCCTCTCCCACCCCTTGTAGGCACCGCCCAGGTCTTCCAACCTGCTGCCAACACTTGCACCGACGCAGTCCCGGTGCTGCGAAGTGATGTCCTCCCCACGGGAAGCCCACGGCACCGCCTGCTCCCAGCTCCCTTGTGTCTGTAGGGCTCCGAGTGTCCTTGGGCTGCTACCACCAGCTGCACAGAGACAAGAGACAGTACGATTGGAGTGACAAGTAACACGAAGGCACCGGGATCAAAAAACGCTGGACGTGTAACCCCCGGATTTCAGCGGAGAACCGTGCCACTGTATGAACCAGCCTAGGGCGGGTTTTACAGGCTTGGAACTATGAGCTGGGTCGTCGTGTCCTTTGAGAATCCTTACGTCCCTACAAAAAATGCATTTCCCCCATTTGTAAATGTACTTACTTTACCAGAGAGGTGTTTCCTTAGTGTCAAAGAGATGAAGATTTGATCTTTCTGAGTTCAGAATTACCTTCCTGCTACCTGCTTTGGGGGCAGAAGAGGGTCCTGGCCGAGGCAGGGTACCCAGCTGCTGCTTTCTTTCACAAGGAAGTAGTAGAAAAAGGCAACTGAAGAGGATAGCAGTTTTTTACTGCATGTGGAAATACAAGATATTTCACTTCCTTTGTAAGCCTTGAAGACTAAGGTTTCCAACAAGAAAATGCCATTGGTCCTGAGGCAGCTCTCGAACCAACAAATCGTGTATAGGTAGCCCACGCCTGGACTGCATATTGCTTTAAGACAATTGCTCACCTCTCATTTTTCAGATTGTCTCAGGAAGGGGCATTCTCCCTGAGAGAATCACATCCTGTGCACCATCTGACGAAGCTTTGTTTCCTTCTGCTTGTGAGCCCAACTTCTCCCGGTGCTCAGGCATGGACTGGGAGGACAGGCACAGATAGGAGAGCCATTTCTTTCCAGCTCCTGGGGTGGGTCATCTTTGTCCCACACCATCATTCAGCAGCAGCAGGGGGTCTCCAAAGACCCCTGGGTTTTGTTTTTCTGTGGGAGTAGGTGAGCAGGAAGAATGGGGAGCGCTGTCGGGTTTAGCAAGAAGCTGGCGAGTGCTGCACTGTGTGTTATAGCTGCTCTGCAAAGGCACTGAGCACGCTGTACAGCATCAGCTGATGATTTTGCAGCCCAGGAAAAGATGACATTAATAAATGATGAAGAAGAAGATCTCAGGTGTGTCCTGGTGGGCAGAATCTGCAAGACGGACAGCTTGGGGGATGGGCTTTGGCAAATCAGTTCAATTTTCTCTGCCTCTTTATCTGTGAATGATGGATTAAAAAATATAGTTCTCTTGTCAAATGCCTTGTAATATCCATTACTAGTAATACCTATTACTATAAAATGCTCTGTGCGAAGCATGGTGTATTGTTATCTACGGTTCTTTTTTTACCTAGGACATTCGCAATAATTTTGCATTCCAAATAACGCTGCCTATTTTAAAGGACATTTAAAAGCTTCTTTTCCTCATTCTCTGTAAAATTGTCCTTTTAAAATGCTTTTTTCCCTACAACAGGGTATTAGAGTGCTGTGTGCACCAAGGATACTATTGACATATTCAGCAGGATATTTTTAGCATAGTGGAAAAAATAAAATCTTGAGAAAGGTCAGTTCTTTCACTGTGCTAATTAAATTGCTGTGGAAGATTATATCACGATGGTGACCGGCAAGCTCGCCAGAACATCACATGGCAGCCTGTAGCAGGTAGCCTTGGTGAGAGGGCTGGTGTGAGCGCGGCTGGCAGAGATGGACAAACACGCTGACAGATCGCCCGTGAGTCATTCAGCAGAAGATTTCTTTCTTTGATGTTTTCCTTTCACAAAGCAGGGCAAGGAGACGGATCTCTTAAAAAAACATCCTTTTCATCCCCTTTTTAATGCATTTCCTATTAACTCAGTGCAGCTTTGTGTACGTGCTCTGTAGCAGCAGAACATGCCGACAAACGGACGCATGCAGGGCGATGCCTGTTCATCACAGCCATCAATGAGCCTGCACTTACTGTGTGCTGCTAACATGGCTTTTGAAAAAAGCCTGAGGATGTTCTGAATAAATGATGAGACAGTAATTTCCCCCTCCGGTGTGATGGTGTCGCACAGCCTGTGTGCGGATCACAGGAATTGACCGAATCCATGCGTGTCTTCATACCCCAGCTTTTGTAAGTTTACTTGTTGGTAGCGCACCCAGCTTTCTTAACTTGTCATGACTTAACTTGTTATCTTCCCTCTGCCGCCTGCATCGCTGCCTCCAGCACCTTATGTCGCCAGAGTGGCCAGGAGCAGGCTCTGGTTTGGGGTCTTTCACCTTCCCTTATGCGGGGGGCCCTGGCTGACAGCCGGCAGCTCCTCGGGAAGCGCCTGCAGCCAGAAAACAAAGCAAGCAGCTCCGCAGCCACCACCGCTGGGGGTTCGGTCACCCACAGTCCGACCAGCCCGAACCGACGGTCGTGTCAGGCTTCGCGTTTGTCTCCGCGATCCCCTGCGCTCCCATCACGTGTACTATCTCTTTCCAAAACTGTCTGCGACTCTGCCCAGCCACCTTCCTACCCCTGCACCCACCAGTGACTATTCCAGCGATCATCCCATAGTCCTGCTGCAGCTGCCTGCACTAGCATGGCTCTCTGCGTGGTTTCTGGCCGGGGAAAAAGCAGAGACTCATTTTCCAAACATGGCCACTGATCCCCTGCAGAGCCCAGTGGTAGTTTAGAAAGGACCTTTGTGGCTAAAGACAATACTGGTTGGTGGATAGCACGAGGGCTGTTCACCTGCCCAGCCAGGTGACTGTCACTTTCCAACGAGCATGAACACACCTTCACACTTCCATGAGCAGATGGCACAACTTGCCTGGGATGTGTCTGTTGAGTGGGGGGATCCATCCTCCAGGGTGGAACTGTCACCGTCTTTCAAGACGCAGATTTTAATAAATATCCGCACAAAGCATTTTCACTCTAAACTGAATTACTGCTTTAAATAGAGCAATTAGGAAAACAAAGACAGGGAGGGTAGCCCACATATCATGTTAAGTGTCATATCCTTCATGAGAGCTCCCGGCGTGGATGTGATGAATCCACAAGCAAATGAGTCTGTAGGAAAAGATCAACAGAGTTAAACCCAGGTGCTACAGTCATGGACCCAGCAAAGGGAGGTTATGGCTGAGATCCCAAATGGATTGACTTGGACTTCATTTGGGAAGATTAGAATTAGGGTCATAAATTACGTCTGAAATCCTTGAACACATTATATTTAAATTCAAATGAGTTGCCCCAATCTGCCGTCGGTTTTCAGAGCTGCTGACAGTGCGTCTTCACCCTCCTGGACACAGATGTGAAAGAGGCTTCTGAAGGAAAACTCTATGGGTGAGCTTTCACCCCACAAACCGGGGAGCATCGGTGCCAGCATCACACCAGTGGCCTCTGTCCCCTGTAGACATCCTCTCGCATACTTTCTGGGTTGGATGTGCAGAGGAATCACAGCCCAGCATTTCTGAGAATGTTTCACAGCAGCAATAATTACATGGTGAAATGCAAACTAACAAGCTGCATCTACTCAGTATTAAGGATTAATGATCTGAGCTTTAGTCTTTGCTTCCCTGCAGGGCAGCAAATTTCACCAAAATCATGCTTCAATAAATGCAAAAAGTGTGGTACGCAGCCTATGCAGAGTGCATGTATAGAAATAAGGTTCTTATTCCTCTTCCCCGTTATCAGAGACTAGACTGAATGCTCTGTAGCTTCACTCGCCGGAGGCAAAACAAAGATTCTGTGCAGACTTGCCATCACCTGTGATACAGACTCCACTCTGCTGTCCCCAGGGGTGCTTATCTCATTTCTGTGACACCTTCACCAGCTCTTTCCCACCATTCTTCCTATGTTTTTCATATGGGTGTGATGATGCTTCCTGGATGCTGTGAGCCACACCACACAAAGGACTTGCAACTTGTCTCTTTGCTTTTGAATCCCCTCCGTTGTGCCACTTTTTACAGCAGAGACATGGTGCTTCATGCACCCTTGGTCCTGACTAGCTGTCTCTGCCTGGACCTTCCCTCTGAACCATAACACACCGGGATACCCTGTCGCCTTGCTCTTTTGATCTCGTTGGCACCCATCTCCCCTGTGCCTGCTGATGGTGGGCTCCTCGACAGCTCCCTGGTGCTGGTCTGACGGGTGGCAGAAGGCAACATGCTGAAATGGCAGACACAGGCAGGGACTTGGCTGGCCGGTCTGCTTCAGTCCAGCTCAGTTTATCTTCACATCCAGGTTTTGAGCCTTCTCCAAAGCTACACGCAGGTGCAATGGTACAGAAGGAAAAATGTGGTTTATCAGAGCATGTAGAATGAAAGCAGAGCTTTTCTCTCTGTGCAGTTTTTGATAAACCCACCTCTCCCACATCACACCTCTGGCAGGCAATGTGCGTGTAGAGGCTGGTTCAGGTCATCATCACCATGAACCAGAGGGGAAAGGGATTCAGCCCCTCATTCAGTTTGATTTCAGTTTAAAAAGACTACCCACTACAAAGCAAGCCCCAATGTGCGTTTGGGGTCACTTTGGTCGGACACTTACCAGAGACAGCAAATCTGCAGGCACTCCTGCAAGCCCACGAGCTCATAAAGTGCTTCAAAGCAGAGTGTGAGCTCTAACCATAAATGAAACTGAACATTTCAGGTAGGGTTATCCTGGATGGTTTTGGTGAAAGCTACTTGAAAACGCTGCTCTTTCTTACCTTCCTTTCCTTGCCACTGCATGGAGCTTTTTATTTGCATGACTGTGGACCTGAAGTCCACCAACACGGTGTTTGTACAGGCATGCGACCAGGCCAGCTTACCTGCACCAGTTCTGTGGGAAATGGTAGACACACTCAGACCTCCCCAACATATCTGGAGCCTGTTAGGGCCAAAAACAAGGGTGGGAGAAAGGAAAAAGTGCTATTTCTGAATGCAGAGAGACCTGGGTTGCCTGGAGTGTACAGACAGGACGCACCAGAGCTGCCTTGGACTCCGGATTTTGGAGCCCCAATGAAAGGAGAAGTGGATCCCTCCTCTCCTGGAGTGCAAACCCTCTTGTGAGGCTCCCTCCTCAGCTAGGATATCTGTATTCTGGAAATATGCTGAAGGTTTCTTATTATGTCATTTCTGTGGCTGTTTGTGTGAGTAAATCTTGTAGTCAGGCAATGCGTGAATAGTTTGGCACATATAATTTACTCAATGTATTCAGATGTGTTGTCCTGAATACTAAGCTCCGTGCTCTCATCAATGAAAAGCACTGATTTTAAATGTTGGGTTTTTTCTTTTTCTTGGCATTTGGGGTTATATGTAAGTCTTGCACTTGCATGTGTGTTTCCAATAAATTGCATTGTTTTTTTAAAAAAAGAAGTAATCTAGCCAGACTTGTAATGAGACAACTGGCCTGGCGAGCCAGACTCCAATGGGAAATATGGGAGGAAAAGAAAAGGCAGCTCTGGACTGAAATGGATATGTAATCTCTTGCCTAAAGGCTCGGAGAAGCGTGCTCTGTCCTAGCAGCCCTTGAAGCCAGAACATTCAAGCTTTTGTCAGCTCCTGGAAGACAATGCTGAATCTCTATCACTCACATCCAATTCTATTAACCATTATCAGTGGCATTGCCATTAACATAAGAGTGCCCAGGGCTCCTTTCATTTGCACCACTGTAAATCAGAAGCAAATCCACAGAATGAATGGAGAGTTAGAAAAGAGTACGAGACCCAGGCCAGCATGCTGTTTTGTGAAAGCCTTGATCTTTATGTTAGCTTACTCTCTCTCTAAATTCGTTCTGGGATCATTCCCCTTCCACTGGTACCATGGCACCATGTGCCCTTGGCTCAGCCCCCTCCGAGGACGCAGCGTGATGCCCCTGCTCGGGGAAGCTTCTCGCTGTGGGCACCAGCAGCTCTGCTGGATGACACCCACGGGCAAACCCTTCGCCCTGCAGATGTCCGAGGCACGATCTCCTGGCAACTTCAGAAAGACTCTGCTCCCACGGCCGTGTCTGGTGACACTTCTGCTCCCCATTTCTAGGGAACAGCTAGAAACTTGTTTGCATCCATGCTGAGAAATGGAGAGTGTTTAGTATGCAGAAAGCTTCCCCTTTTTTTTTTTTTCCTTTTTTTTTTTTTTTTTTAATTAGAGATCTGGAGAGCGCTGTAACACTGAGCAGCTATTATGCCACAGCCTGTCAGCTGTAGCACTGGCAAGCGGGTGTCTGTGGATTGCATCTTGGGTTTGCTGATAGGAACCTTGCACAAAGAATATCTTCTGCCTTCATCAGAACCCCTCTGAACCAGCCTGCTGGCTCGGGAGACAGGGAACAAGGCTCAAGCTGTGATTGCCAGCCTCCAGCTCCTGCCGGGGAGCAAGGAGGATGGGAATCAAACCCTGGGGGTGATTTCTAATTGGGAAGACAATGAGACATTTGAAACAAGACAGCTGCAATTAGGATGAGAGGCACTACAGAGATCAAGAGAAATGCTTCTTCATACGAACAAGCTGGTGCTTCTCTCAAGGGGAGTGTGCGGGGGGAAGAGGTAGCCTACTTGAAATGGACTAGCTGTATCAATTAGACAGAAAGCTCAATATACAGACAGAAATCTTCTCATCCTCCGAGCTCATAACTGATTTCACTCGAATCAGGGCTCACTGAAAAAGTAAATTAATATTTTTAATCAGGCACCTTGTTTAGCAATAAACAACTGTTATTTTTCTCTTACCTTCATGCTGGGAACATAATTTTTAACAGCTTTCATAATTTTCAAAGATTCATGGGGGAGTGTGGGGCTGCTGCAACATTTGAGGAGGATGAGACAATATTTACGAATCGAGCAGTGGAAGCTGATGGTGTGTCAGGCAGCTGCTCTCCCAGGCCAGCGGTCCCAGCGGGGCTGCTCATGAGGCGGTGGGGATGCTGGTGGTGACCCCACATCATGCAGATGGTTGCCATCCCTGGCTTGCTTCCTTCACCTGCGCCTTTCCTCTGAAAGGGTGGTCAACTGGCTTGGAAACGGAACGGGCCCAGAGGTGCTGCTCGCCCAGTGCTCACACCTAGCACCAGGGGAGGAGGACAAGCGTTAACTATGTAGTCATGGCAGATGACAACTGAGAGCAGGGCTATTACCAAAATTTCTGGTAAATACACTCTTCCCAGAATTAGTGATAGAAGGTGTCCTCCACTAGCACACAGCTCTTACCAGAAATCTCACTTCACCTTCCTTATTTCCTCCAGTGGTAATTTTAGTCATCCATATTTAAGACAGTCTGCAGGTTGCTGATATCTAAAATTTTCTGATGCCACTTCAGTTGTAACACAGCTTGGATGTGACCTCTTCATCCACAGGAAGCTGGAGATGAAATTTCAAGCATTTGAAGAATACTGCTTCAGCATATGCTGAATGCAGAGCAGCTGACATTTCCCTAGAAGTTACTTACAAGCAGCACTAATTATCTTCTTTTTCTGAAATTTTATGAGTGGCGTCAATGCTTAAAAAAAAATCAAGACAATCTGGAGGAGAAGGTTTTGCTGGAAATGTCGAGCAGAGCTCAGAGCTGCAGATGTTAAGGTCACAGGAAAAGGGAGCACAGAAGCTAAATTCCTTCTGACAGCCTTCCTGGTGCAGCAATGCTGAGTATCATAGAAAAGCAGAGGTTTCCATCTCTAAAAATAAGTTCAAACAAGAGCAACATGAAAGCATCTTAGCAGCACTGTGCAGCAGCAGCTGTGGCACTTTCCTTGATCTCCCCAAAGCTCCAACTGGAAGGATTCAGGCCACTGCCTTTTGTATATTGTTTAAATTGAAACACTCAAAACAAGCAGACAACAAGTGTTTTGACATGAAAAAATTGCCTTCAGGACTTCTGCTTCTTCACATGCAATTTTTTTTCCTTCCTTCCTACTTATGCCTTGTTCTCCAGCCCTTATTAATACAGCAGCGTGGGGTGCTCTCACAGACAAGGAGCCGGAGACCAGTCTTGATTCTCACCTATTTCACATGCTTTTTTCAGGAAGCATGTGCTGCTGTGTCCCCAGGGGCTGGGGAAGGGGGTTTCTGTCCTCTCCTTGGGGCACAGACCCACCTACATGGGCAGCACCTGGGGCCACCCAGGAAAAAAATGGGCAGAATTGCTGTTGAAGCGACACAGCCATGAATTTTCCCATTCTTAGATGACCGCTTTCCTTTGTTTAAGAGCATACACATTTGGAGTGGTAAATCAAATCCAGTGTTGTTTTCTCCCTGAAAAGATGCCGACATGATGATAGAGAGATGGGACTTGATGTATCTACAGTATTTTATCTCATGCCCTCAATAAAGCTTAAAGATTTTTAAGGAATCATAGAAATTAGGATGCAGATGTACTTAATTAATAATGAAAAGTGGATTTATTTTCAGCGAATGAATCCTCATACTCATACCTGATGTAAGCCACCACCCTGGTAGTGCCTGTGGTTCCCGCATATGTCTGTTCACTGCAGCACGGGGAAGAGCGTGTTTTAGTGACAGTCTCGAGCATGAGCTGGCTCAGATCTCTCACTTGCTCTCCCTTGGCAAGGAGCCATCGCAGTAAGCTGTATTAACAGCTGTACAACATGTTATCATGCCCCTCCCCTGCCACTTTGCCCGCATAAACAGTGGGGGGAACTTACAAATGCTCCTTGCCCACATAAATTTAAAGTCTGGCATTCCCTTCAGACCTAGTCTCACCAGGAGTTTAATCTGAGGCATTCAGCTTTGCTCTGAAGTAAGGCAAGAATGTATATTCCCCAGTGCCAGAAGAGATGGCCTCCACCATGGGGCTGGGGCAGGCAGCTAGCTGAGCAACGATGCCTACCGCCGCGGCAGCAAGGTTTGCAAGGTGCCCGTCCACCCAGCCTCAGCTGCAAGTAAAGCTCAGGGTAAATGCGGTGGCGCTGGTGCAACTTATGCTAAAGACACGGTGTAATAAGAACAAATTCAGGTTATATATAAGCTTTCTGTATGTCATAACAAATTTTGTGTCTTTCTGCAAATTAAATAATATCTTAACAGTTTCAGTAGGTATCACTGCTTTTTTTTCCCCCCAAAGTAGAACTTATTGCTGCTGTTTTGTGGACATAAGTTCGCTTTTTTTTGATACCAGCAAAGGGCACCTTTGCAGAATGAGAATTAAAAGCTCTGAACAATGGTGATTGTTGTTTATCAGTAAATACCTTATCCACATTCTCCTCCCTTTGGAGGCCAAAGATAATTTGCTCCAAAAGGAAAAATTAAGTACATTCTGAGTAAGTTATCTCAGTGCTTGAAAACTGACTTCCAATTGATATGAGGAATGAAAAGTACTCTGGATTTTTTATGTTAACTCACTGGATAGAGCACTGGCCTGGCACTTGGGATGCCTAGACTTTGTCTGCCTTGCTGCATGGTCCCTGGCAAGTCCCTGCATCTCCCTGTTCCTCCAGTTTCCCTCTGCACAAAAAAGAAATAACAATTCTGTTCCTCATTGTAAAGCGTAAGCTGATGAATCATGCTGTATTAGTGCTAGATCTGTTAACTTACCATTCTCCCAAAGGAAATTATGTGAGAGCTTCAAAGTACGTATTAAAAAAAATATTGGGATTTCTTCTTGTAATTTTCTTTGCATCTGTAAAATCAGAACACATGTCATTATTTTCTTCAGCTGAAACAGATCTTTGATTTTTGGCTTTTTTTCCAAACTAAGAGCTGACAAACTGGTGTTAGAAATGGTGGTGGGACCTCAGGTCTGAACAGATTTGAGGCTTTTTGTTTTTTCTTTTAACTTGCACACCAGCGTGAGACTTCTGCGTGGCAGCTTTGTGTTTTGCTGTGCTTAGTCCCCTTTCATTGCTTGCCCACGACAAAAGGAGAGGTAGAAATGGAGATTGACAACCTCTCCCACCCCTGCCTGTGTGAATATCGTCAGCTGGATGATCTGCAGCTGATGAGGCATCCAGAGAGATGGACACTGGTGGGGCACGGTACCAACCTCTCCAACCACGGTATGGGTGTGCGAGTGCCTGATGAGTGTGGCACAGACAAACGAGATCCTAAGCCTGGAAACACTTATTAATCTGGAAACCGGATGGATTTTTGTTGGAGGAAACAACCTGATAAAATATCAAGATTCTGATTTAAAATCTCTTAAATTTCATCAGAAAGGGAAGGGAAGGGAAGCGAAGGGAAGGGAAGGGAAGTGCACAGACCAAGGAGCAGCCACACAAGTCCCCAAAATCCAAAAGGGGAACTGTGCACCAGGAGGGCAGCCAGGCTGGGGAATTGCAGCAGAGACCATCTCTGACCTGCAAAGAATCCCACAGAGCTCATTAGAAAAATATCAGGTGGCTGACACCCTGCTCAATTGCCTGAATGTCTCTGACACTTTACCCTGCTGCTGCAGAAATCCAGGGCTGTTTCCTTCACTTTTTTTTTTTCCTTTTTTTAGCTCAGAGGAAGGTGCCAACCCAGAAACCCGTGCTCAGGGAAATGGTTTTAGAACTGTCCTCTCTCTCTCGTCTGCCTTTTGTTTTGAAATTTTGTCCAAGAACAGTTTATTCTGAGATGTGCAATAATTAAATGAATGACATGGTCACTTTGCATTCAGCAGCATCTTTTAGCCACCCCCTCCTGTCTCTGAAGTCAGTTGGGTAGGTGATACATGCACTGCGATAGTGCAAACAAACATCTGCTTCAGTGGGTGTGTGCTTACTCACTCCAACATGCTCTTGAATCTAATTGGGAATTTCCAGGCATATATTGCACACGCTCTTTCCAAAATAACTTTTATAAGTATAAAGTGTATGAATTAATCATCCTTTTAATCCAGCAAAAGCTGTGCTATATCTGCTCAATCATGAGATACTTATTTCTGTCCTGGGTATTCAGGACGGAATATTTTTGTATTTTCTTTCTTTCACAAGTGCCAAGAGGAATTTCCAGCTTAAAGAAGTAAAGCAGTTGATTTTTGCACATATTGGCAGGCAGCAGCACAGAGAAGATTTAGCAGCATGGTTGTGCTACGGAAAGGGTAGACCAGGGCTGCTTCTGTTTGGTTGGGTTAGTCCGGAGCTTCACAAAACGTCGAAGCACACTAGTTCAATAGCATAAGTGTCCTGCAGCTCAGAGTTTGGATGCCCACACCAGGTAGTCAGGACTATTACTCCACCATGTCTTCTTGTTGGTGTGGCTGGGAGCAAGTAGTACGGCCACGCAGGCACCAGCCCAGGCGCTGGGATGCCATTGACCGTTCTGGTCACACTGTTGGCCATGCTGCTGTGAATTTTGGCAGGTCATTTAAGACATGTCTACAGCACAGAGTGCAGTGCAGAGAGCTGTGGGTAAGGATGACCCAGGCAGGTGCATGTGGCACAGCCAGTGCCATCTGAATGTCCCCATCCATAGCCATAACCAGTTGGCGAACACCTTCTCAACAGGGTTTCTGAGCACTGGGTGAATGTGTCTGTTTGGTTCCTATTCCTGAACTGTGGCCAGGCAGCAGCCAAATTGCCAGAGGGAAGTCAACGATGCCATCTGACTAATGCGCTCATGTCAGAGGACCTCCAAGCCCACCGTGGGAACCAGCGGTATATATCTCAGCCCACTGACATGGACACAGGTTCACATGCACTGACTGCTCTGCCTGGGATGAGAGGGAAACAGCACACAAAAAATATCCAATTCCAGAAGTGCAGTGGCTTGTAAGAAATACAGCTTTGCCACTAAGAGAGACACCGCTAAAGCTGCTGGGGGTATTGGCAAATACACCTGACATGCATGCTGAGCTGACACGAACAGGGCACCTCTGCCAGACCCACGGCAAGAAGAAAGGATGAACCACTGAGAAAAAGAGCCCCACTCCTCTGCACAACCCTTCCCAGGCACGTGCCAGGCATCGCGAGCCCTCCTGGTCTCTTCAAGCTACAAGGCAGGAGGTCGATCATTCACCGAGTCCTTCTTAGTAAATAAAATTAAATGATACACAAGGAAAAGGAGATTTTATTTTTTTTTCTTTACATGGAGAGTAAGCTTTTAAGTGATTCTTGCAACAGTGAACAAAAGGAATTTTTTTACAATATAGCGTTTCAGTTGCCATGATTTGATTGGAAGAGAAAGCCGTACAAATATTGGCAGATTAGTGGAAGGAATCTCTACTTAACATTCAGCCCGTTTCACTCATTATTCAGAGGTGGTCATTTAACAATGGAGGCTGTGTTAGCAGTTTCATCAAAATGGTACCTTTTAGTCAAATAGCAGAACTTTTTATGTGATATATTCTAGAAATATGGTGAAATACAAAATACTAGTCTCAAAGTGATGTCAGATTTTTTCAGAAGAAAACTGTTAAAAGAGAAGAGGTTACAAGAAAGTGAAATGTCTACAGCAATTCAAAGATGAGCTGGTATGGTTTGCCTTCTATATTGATTTTGCTTTCTGATTAGCAACAGGATTTCATACTGGTTATGTAAAAATACAGAGAAGCCTGCAAGTATTTTCTTGCTGTTACAAAAACACCCAACAGAATTATTTAGGATAACCTGATCTAGGTATGTTGCTGGTAGTAATCTGAGATGGAATTGTTACCAACCTGGAAGATTCAAACAATAAAATATAAACCCAAGAATTGGTTCTGTGGGGAACTAACTGGAAGCACTTGCTTGTATCTGAAGAAGGCATTGTCTTTAATTTCATTAAATAAATATTTGTATGGAGTTCTGTTCAAACGTATCACAGACAACAGAAGACAAAAGACAAAGAAGATAGGGAGATGGAAGGCAGCTTAGAAAAGCAGGCTGTCCCTAATGGCATATTTCAGACGAGAGGGTTTATTAAACATTATATACATTTTCAAGATAAAACAAGTATTTCTGTTTATGTAGTTCCATGCAACTTCCCAGCAATGTGGTGGTAGCATACCTTTTAGCCTAAGTTATTCTGATTGTAAATAACACTCAATCTGACGGCTGTCACAGGACTACTGAAACATTTATACAAGACAATTGGCCTGAAGATGCATAGAATCATAGAATCATTGAATGGTTTGCCAGCCCCCCTGTCCTGGTCAGGGACACCTTCCACCAGAGCAGGTTGCTCAAAGACCTGTCCAACCTGGCCTTGAACTTCCAGGGATGGGGCAGCCACAGCTTCTCTAGTGACCTGTGCCAGCGCCTCACCACCTGCGTAGTGAAGAATTTCTTCCTTAAATCTCATCTAAATCTACCCTCTTTCAGTTCAAAGCATCACCCCTTGTCCTATCACTACCTGCCCTTGTAAAAAGTCCCTCTCCAGCTTTCTT
>WEKW01010140.1:21843-32674 GCA_013389905.1 Sula dactylatra | reverse complement strand
AGCCGGACGCAGCGCTGCAGGGGGGTCTCACCAGAGCGGAGCCGAGGGGCAGAATCCCCTCCCTCGTCCCCCGCCCGCGCTGCTGGGGATGCAGCCCAGGAGACGCTTGGCTTTCTGGGCTGCGAGCGCACGTTGCCGGCTCGTGTCCGGCTTTTCCTCGCCCGGTGCCCCCAAGTCCTTCTCCGTGGGGCTGCTCTCCATCCCGCCATCCCCCAGCCTGTGTTGGTACCGGGGGTGGCCCCGACCCACGTGCAGGACCTTGTGCTTGGCCTTGCTGAACTTCTTCATCAGATTCACACAGGCCCACCTCTCAAGCCTGTCATGACTCTGGATGGGAAAAAGTTTCAGATGTATTTGCTTTGATGTCGCTATTCTTTTATGGCTCCTTTCTAATGATACTTGATTGAGTGTATTTCCGAGAAAGCACATTTTTGCCTGGGGCTAGACACCATCATCCTGGAAGATGCTTAATGTTTTCAGCTGCCATTGGAATTAAGCTTAGCTTGCTGCGAGCTGAGTTTTCTTTGCTTACATGATCAGCCTCATTTGCCCTGGTTGGTCCTCTCTCTGGTCTCCCCCATCCCACGGCACTGTGCTCTGCCTGAATTGTCTTTTCTTAGAGTAGAGCCTTGAAGATTGCTCCTCCCTGGACCCACCAGTGGTAGCTAGGGAAATCATAACATGCCTTTTGTATGCAGGAGCAAGAAATTGCTGTGATTGTTTGGCATGAGAAAGATGATTTAGGGAAGATTGCTTTTAAGACATACACATTTCTCCTTCTTTTGTGGCTTTCCCCAAATACAGGATGAGAATAAATCATCCAGTGACATTTGAAGCTGGTATTTTTATAAATTATAACAGAAATAGTTCTTCAGATAACTGGCATTCACCTTATGGCATTTAATATTAAAAAAAAGTCACAGAGTTGAGCTCAGGTTACATGTTCAGTCCAGTAATCCAGATGTGTGTGCCTAGGGGTGGTTTTCTTGCCTGTTTAAAGAATGCCGCATTTCCCTCGGTGCCTCACCAGCCCAGCTCATTGCTCCTTGGATGACTACTGGTTCTGCATTGCTTGCAAGAATCAGCTTTCATATGCCAGCATGCAACGCTGTGACAGTAAAGGTGGGGAAGGGGTCTTGTATCTCTTCTTGTCTCCCCTGCCTTTAACTGCAAATGTTAAAAGTCCTAAATCTCAACATGTACAATACTTTTGTGATGGTTTATATATGTTAATGGCATATTGTGGTGGGCTGACCCCAGCCAGCAGCCAGGCATCCACCCTGACTTTCACTCACTCCCCTTTCTTGGGTGATGGGGAGAAAAAAATCAAAGGATAATGAGATAATGGAGTTTAATAGGGAAAGCAAAAGCTGCACATGTAAGCAAAGCAAAATAAAGAATTCATTCGCTACGTCCCATCAGCAGGCAGATGTCTAGCTGCTCCCTGGGAAGCAGAGCCTCAGCTCAGTTAATGGCTACTTGCAAAGACAAATGCCAAAATCACTAACTTCCCTCCTTCCTCCTCCTTCCCCTGAGGTTTAATCACTGAGCGTGGCATCATATGGCATGGGATATCCCTTTGGTCAGCTGGAATATCTCCATGTCCTCTCCCAACCTCCCACCTCCTTGCCTCCTTGCTTTGGGGCAGGGTGAAAGAGACAGAGAAAGCCCCGATGCCATGTGAGCACTGATCATCCATAGCCTAAACACCAGTGTGTTACCCTCCCCAGTTTAGCCGCAAGTGTAAAGCACAGCACTGTACAGGCTGCTATGAGGAAAGCGACCTCCACCCCAGCCAGTCTCAGTATTGGCTCCAAAAAGGACTGCGGTGGGCTGACCTCAGTTGACTGCCAGATGCCTACCCAGCCACTCTCTCACGCCCCTTACTCAACAGGGCAGGGAAGAAATGAGGTAGAAAAGCTTGTGAGTCAAGGGATATCACTTAGCATTTATCATCATGGGCAAAACGGACATGACTTGATGAAAATTAATTTAACATTGCCAGCTAGAAACGGAGAATGGTTAGGAACAAAGATGAAAGCTAAAAACACCTCCCCCCTTCATCCTGGGCTCAACTTTGCTCCTTCATTCCTGACTCCTCTACCTCCTTCCACCCGGGCGGTGGCGGGGGGATGAGGAATGGGGATTGTGGTCAGTTCCTAAAATGCCTTCTGACACTCCTTCCCCCTCACACTTTTCTCCTGCTCCAGCATGGGTTCCTTCCCTGGGCTGCAGTCCTTCCGGATGTACCTGTGCCGGTGTGGGTCCTCTCCACGGGCCACAGTTCCTGGCTGAGAACCAGCTCCCAAATGGGTGCCTCTCCCCACACCAAAACATTCCCTGTACCAAAATCAAAGTAACATCATCACAACACCTGCAAAGGTGGACAATTTACACACACAGTAAAACTCCACCGCTTGACCCCTCACAACATTACAACAACAAAAGATTCCCCACAATTATTCCACACTCTGGCAATGTTCAGTCCAAGTTTTGTCCACTGTCCTTATTTCAAATTCCTGATCAGATCCTTCATCCTCCTAACTAGAGGGAAAGGGAGACCCAGGTGCACCCAGGTGCCATCCTCTGTTTCGTCCTGCTGACCGGGGGTAGGACATGAAGAAGTGAGATGGTGAAGCCACCTCTAAGCTGGAAACCCACAAACACAAACTGAGGGGGAAGACAGTTGCTCAGAAGGGGTCACCTCTTCCGTACTAATTGATGGTATGGATCCATCCACCTCCATGCCCAGTGCTTCTTTGTGACTACTGGGGCGATGACTGCAGTTGGGATTTGGGTCGCTATCTCATCCATGGCATCCACAGAGGTGGTCTGGGTCCCTGTCTCAACCATGCTCCTCCAGCGGTGTTGAATGGAGGTATGGTAGGCAAGGCCAAGCCCCAGCAGAGTGGTAAGAGGTCTGGGTCTCCCTGAAGTCAGCAGGGCCAAGGCAGCTCAGTTGGTATGGCATGGGACACTTAATCACAGGGTCATGGGTTTAAGCCCATGGAGAGGGGAGGAGGTGTTTTACTTCTTATCTTTGCTTCTCACCATCCTACTCTATTTTCAATCAGCAATAAATTATTGTCAATTAAATTGAATTAATTAAATTAAATTTTAAATTAATTTCCCACAAGTCATATCTGTTTTGCCTGCAGCAGTAATTGGCAAGTAATCTCCCTGTCCTTATCTCCACCCATGAGCTATTGTAGCTTGTTTCTCCCCACCACCTTGTTGAGGAGGATGAGTGAGAGAGCAGCTGGGTGGGTGCCTGGCAACCAGCCAAGGTCAACGCACCACACATATGAAGGTATTTAATAAGTTTGTACCTGTAATACTTAATAGTCTTTTTATTTAGGGTGACATTTTAGTTTTGTAATTTTGAGAGTACGTTTCCAGAAGTGCAGAAGGTTTTTGAAAATGCCACTAAAAATCCTCTGGAGAAAGATTTCATCAGTACAACAGATGCAGAGCGTAGCACAGCAAGATCCAGGCATCTTTAGCAGGCCAAGTATGTATATGAGATAAGAGCAATGTGTTACTTGGCAGTCCCTTCTGGTGTATGGAGAAGTCCCTAATGAGCAGACAGTGCAGTCCCACGCAGGCCGATGGACCTGTTATTGGACAGTGTTAGATGGAGGGGGTGTACGCCTGTGTGAATCCGCTGTGGAAATCCTCTGATTTTACTACTGCATCTTGAAAGCATTTTCTAAAATTCTGCCCCTAAAAATTGCATTTGCTTTGGCTGCCACGCTGCTCAACAGTGGTAGAAATGCTTCCAATGACATGCAAGGCATGCATGCACAGAAGGGCTGGCTCTGTATTTAAACAGCAACTTTGGTCAGGGTGGGTGATTTCCTTTGAAATGCCATTGCTTTATCATAGTTGAACCTCAGCTCAAAGAATTTTCAAAACTCTTTTCCAACCATCAGTGGTGCTCCAGTAGCTCAAACACTTGCACCTTTCATGCTGGATTTTAATAATTTTATATAGATCAGCACTTGAGTTATTAGGTGAAAGTACACAGGTAGCCCTTGAAAGCATCCAAAAGCACAATGTGTGGCTGAGTGTCACTCAGCAGTGCAGGATGCATAGCACAGATACCTGAAATACTGACCTGAGGAGGAGCAAAGCACGGGCACAAGCCTTGCCTATCCAGAGCCTGATTGCTGCTTTGGCTGTGTTGGTCAAACCAACGTGGGGTCACTTTAATTTCCATTTAAGAACAGTTAGATTTAAATTCATTGACCTAATGCAAGCCAAAGGTAAGTGTTTTAAGCTGAAACAAGGATGGGAGGAATTTGCCCGTTTGAACAGATCAGCCTGATTTCAGGCAAGTTTTCCAGAGGGTAGGTGCATCTCCTGGCAAGGTGACCTTGGACACTGGCACGGCCTCAGAAGAGCAGTTGGGTACCATCCCACCAGTCAGGTGGAACACAAAGAAATGCCCTGAGAAGATGGACGTGAAATCCACATGCTTCCACTCACCCCACGTTTACCTGCGGTTGGGGTAACCACCAAAAGGCCCTCGGTAGGTGACAGGCACTGCTCTCCTCTCTGCAACAGGCTGACCATCTAACATCAGCCATTACTTGCCATACAAAGCGTTGCCAGGCACTGGAACAGGCTGCCTGGGGAAGTGGTGGAGTCACCATCCCTGGGGATATTTAAAAGACATGCAGACGTGGTACTGAGGGACATAGTTTAGTGGTGGAAGTGGCAGTGTTGGGTTTATGGTTGGACTCGGCCACCTTAAAGGTCTTTTCCAAGCTAAATGATCCTATGATTCTATTCTGTTCTATGACTCTTTTGCCTTACGTGTGTAGGTTATGGGCCCAGCAACGACTTTGGTAGGAAGCACTTGTCAATTAGTTTCTTACAGTTTTCTTCTGTGAGACTCCCCTTTCCTCACACAAGAAAACTTCCTTGAAATTTTAACCTAAAGTCATCACTTATTGTCACTTTTTGTTACTTAATCATAAGTTCCAAAAAGTAAGAGAGAACGACTGGACAATTTTTTTATATGGCATTTTATATAGCTCTGAGTAGGGTTTAATCTGTTTACCCATGTATTTTTACTCTCCTCTCATGTATTCGTGCTCTCTGTTCTTTCCAGTCTTTTCTCTCTTTCATCACACTTGAAATGGAACATGAAGAGGAAGAACACTGTATAAAAGCCATTTAAAAATAATTAATCAATGTACGTCGTCTTCTAAGAAGACTTCTACAAAACCGCCCCCTTTAAATTAAACGTGTAACGAAAATAGTAATTTTGAATTCTCAGTAGTGTTTTCATCAACGCTAAATATTATTTATGCTGTTAGTAAAATACGTCAACAATTTATGAATGTATTGGTCCTCACTTAGCGATTTATTGAAGAGCTTGCAAGTGAGGACAAGGTCCTTTACTGTAAGTAAAATATTATTAAAAGTATAACGCATAGATGTAGAATTTTAAAATGTTGGGTTTTATATCTATGTAGCTCAAGCTGATAAAAAGTTCCCCTAAAATATTTCCTTTCTTTGATCACCTCTGTTATCTGGGTTATGGACAAACAGGATATGAACTTGCAACTGTGCCTCTTTCTATTGCCAGCAGTAAAATACTTTGGGGGGAACTTTGTCTCTTCCGAATAATGACATTATTGCTGTTTTTCTGGGGTTTTCCGCCTCTCCTACAGTCCTGCCTATGAATTTTCCAGGCTTTTTGCTTGAATTAGTTTGAGCCGTAAAGTAAACAGAATTAGCTGGGTTGCTACAAATGGACGGTTGTTCACCAACTGCTTCCTGCCTGCCTGAGAGCGTGCAGCGGGTAATGCGGGGTGTCATTAGGCCCCCATTTAACCGCACGTATGGTGGGGAGGGCATGTTTGTGTTTCATTTATACAGATATGATTAGCTGTTCTCAGTGTTCGTCTGCCGTAAAACTGAAAATGTGTCATGCACTATTACCCAAGCAAATGTAATATCCCCAAAATAAACATGCCCCACTAGTTTGCAGGCAGTAATTGATGGAAAAACAGGTGTTTCCCATATTCTATGTGACTGCCTACACATATGGCTTCTTTTATACTATCCCTCAATTACTTTGTAGCGTTGGCTCCTGCAGAAAAAGAAATAGTGTTACTGAAAAAGAGTGGGTTTCAAGAGTGTTCTTTGGTCTGCAGCCAAATTAAATATAAGCAGCACAGCCCTTTTTAGTATTTAAATAATTAAACTACAGCAGCTACCACATCCACTTTAGCCATCAAACTGTGTTTCCAGCTACTCTCATTTTAAAATGTGGTGCTCTGACTTAGCAAATTAAAGCTACATATAACACAAATTCCCATTTGAATGGTGTTAACATTCTCAAATTGGACCTTTCAAATAGAATCAGTAAAATAATATCGACCCCTGCGTAACCAGTTGGTTTTATACTTTACAACCTGAAGTTCCATCCTGCAAAAGCATTTAGCTCCTGACAGCTCTGTAAGATGCACTGATCTTGCAGTGTTAATAACGGGACGATATTATAATGAGATATGGGCAGAAATATCAGCGGTCGCTTTTTATAACGGGTTTTCTGCAACGCACTGTTCTTCTAGGTTAATGCACTTGTAGGAGAAATAAACTAAGGAAGAAGGCATTGCTCCTCATGCATGACACCACAGAGCAGTTCCTCAGCGGTCCGGGTGGAAGCCGGAGGTATTCTGCAAAACCGGCAGTGAGGTTGGCCTGGGAGCGGCTCCCCGCACACTCAGCCGGCAGAACGGCCCCAGAGCCACCCTCAAACTGTGGATGCTGGTGACAGGCAGTAGCCAAAACGCTTAGACTAGGGTTGGGTCAGTCTTCGATCCCCGTGTATTGATTGCATCCCCCAAACACACGCCTCTGTCTCTGCATCACTGTGTCTTTCAGAGCAAGACTTGCAGTGGCCAGGAGTGCTTCGGCCGCCCGTGGCGATGGAAAGTCCCCAGCACTGAGACCTGGGCTCGCTTTCCTCCGTCGATTCAGTGGGAGAGTGCAGGCGCACAGTGACATGTTCAGGATGTGTTCTTCCTCCTTCGTAAACACGCCTGGCTTCCACGGTGATGGCTTATCCCATGAAGAACAGCCAATGCTTTAACCTAATTAACTCTACATGTTGAAAGAAAGCTCTGTGGCTAGACAAAAAATTCTTAGTTTCGTTTTTCAAAATCAAATGGGTCGACTTCACGAAGTGACTTCGGAGATGGATTTCCTCTCTGGCTTTTACCTGGTGACTGATTCAAAATGAAATGTCATTACATAATCCCATTCTTCATCAGGAGTATCCTTTCAAAATAATAAGATGATAAAATGATGGCNTTATTAAATTAAATATTAAATGCATTACTTTAAAATAATAATAAAAATAAAAAACTTTTTGATATTTTTTCTGCAGATAAACTTAATTCTTTTACCTGTCTTTGGATTTCCCTATGCTCTGCTCCTGTTTATCTGTGCTCTTTCATTATTTGCCTCAGTAAGAAAGACAATTGCTCCTCTCCTACAAGGTGCACCGAGGTGAAGGAATGGGACTTTATCTCTATAGCTTCCCGGGGTGCTTTCATTTCAGTGACAGCTTTCTCACTTCACGAGTTGCAGGGTTTCATGCCTGTGCTTCCCACCTTGCAATCAATGTATTTCTCAGGACACCGGCTGCCATTCAGAGGCGACGAAGCTTTTGAACTCCGCAGCCTTCCTTCTGCGTGGCAGATTTTGCCTGTCTGCGTGGTTCTGACTGACGGGACGTGTTAGTGGGCAGCGTGCAGGTCGTGCAGCCACACGGTACCAGCTGCGGGGAGCAATTCCCACGCCAGCCTCAGCCCCTGCTGCTCTTCCTGGGCCCCCCTTGCCAGTAGAGCCCCCTCCCCACCACCACCTCCCACAACAGTCAGGAGCGGGTGTCCGGAGTGATGCCACAGCAGTTAAGCAGAGAGCTGGGCTCAAAATCATGGACTTGAGCCTTGAATAAGAATTGCTAGGTTTAAATGTGCTAGCCTTACTGACGAGCAAGGAAATAGGGTGTTGTGTGTAAGTGCTTGGCTTTTCAAAACCACTCCATCTCCTTCTTTCATGGACATCTTTTCAAAGGATCAGAAAAGCAGGTACAAAACCACAGCTATGGCCTGAAACCTTTACATGCCTTTTGACAACATCTGTTAAACTCCTAGTCGTGAGAGAGCGGGAACATTGCCTTTGGCTATAATGGGGGTAAGTTTTCACGTGGGGTGTGCAAGGACATTTCCAACATAACTTTCATCCAGGTGTCCTGGTGCAAGTTACCAAACGTTAACACAGAGTTCTGCAATGTACCCCTGTGAGCTAAGTGTGCTACAGGGGAGGCACCCAGGACATAAACAGGTGAAGATATGTATTTATACTTGCTGAAGCAATACAAGGTTTGAGAAAAGACTCCTGCCCCATGGGTTCTGATTTTGAGTTCATTTACACTGCTGTAATATACTTTTCTTGATAAAAAAATATTTTAGCCATTACTGCTGATTTACACCTTTGTTAGGTCAAAATCAGGACTGGGGGGTTTCATTCAGGGCTATAGTCCTTTGAGGGCTAGGATTTCAGACTCAGTATTACATGCTGTATTGATGGACACCTTACCTATGCGCAAGGAAACATCTTGCACTTGATCTATGAGGAGACACTTCAGTGTGGGAAATGTAATGACTCGTACTCAGCTTTCACACACTGAAAAAAACCCCCAAGAGCTGCTTTACTAGCAATTCACCAGAAGCAAGGAGGTCCTTATCAGAATGTAGATCCTCTAGAAACACGTCTACCTTGAATATCATGTTAAACTGAAGTTATACACTAGAAATAGCACCTTTATAGTTGGTCTTGTGTTTCTGATTTTACACTCAGGCAGAATACCACTGGGTGCACTAGGGGCTAAATAAATCTTGCACTGATAAACAACGATCCTAAATTGTTTATGGAGCATGAAACAATTATCTGTGACTCCACGTGATGCTGTTGAGCAAGCTGTTCCTTTTTATTGTGGTATTATTAGATGGGAATGTAGTGGGTTGGACAGCATCCTTCATTAATGGATAGGATGACCAAGTTTGTGTAGCACATAGCTCATTCTCTAGCAGTCCTCAGGACTCAGTAGGCAACCCATCTAACTGCAGTCCCACACAGAAGGATATCCCAATAAATTAACACATGTGAATGAATTAATCATTTAGGAAAGAGTACCAAGATTTTCAAAACAGTCTTAGGGATGTAGATATTCTAACCACTACTTAAGACTCGGAAATATAAATTGTCATTATACATACATACAGCTCTCATTTCATCTCTGCATGCAGATAATGTTTCTGCACAGTTGCTTAATACAAAATGTAAAATTCAAGCCCAGTTGCAGTCTCAGTGATGAGAAATGAGAGGTAAAAAGCCCTATGTGTTTTGAGTAGAACAGTAGTAGTGGTAAAACTGACACAGGACAAACCCGCGTGGACCCAGCAATTGCTGGGTGAGACAACTGCATTTAAAGAAAGCCTCAGAAACATGGCTAAAAATGGAACAGAGGGATCTTTAAGGCTTCTCTCCAGGAAAGTGAAGAAAATACATTTTTGGCAGCAAACACTGAGAAAATAATGCAGCGAATACAATAAATTAAAATGAACACAAAACACATGCCCTAGTCGCTAGCTTGACTTTGACAAGCCCTGTCCTGTCATTGTACCATGTTGCAGAAACTGAGTACGGGTGAATGCTAAGATGGTGCTGTATTGCCATTTTATTGGTGTTCTATATAGACATTATTGGTATTCTTTTGGCATTTCCGGTATACCTATTACATACTCATCCTTCTTCCCCTCCCTTGATCCATTCAGATTCCCATTATTTTGGACTTCTGCACCCTCATGGCTGGTACTTCACCTGCAGTGGTCATGATCCTGAGGGGAATGCACAGATCCTCAGGGGGCTCTCAGAACCGCAGCCATCCTGGCACAATGATGTCCGAGGCTGAGATTTCAGACACTGAAATGCTGGTCTTTTACAGTATTTCCCACTCCTCATCATTTTGTATTTGTGTTTTCCATTATCTTCCTATTTTGGAAGCCAACAAAGAGTAGGGCAGGCATACCTGTCACTCTGTACTAGACAGAAGAAAGAAAGCAGAATTAAATCACAGCTCTGATCCCTAAAAGCAACTTATTAAAATTTCCAGTTTAAAAGTTGGAAAAGTCAAGCTGTGAAATATGGTTAACTATAAACCGGATCTGCTAAAACGTTCAGTTACCGAGGCAGAAGCAAGAGCATTTAGGGAACATTGGGAAATTTTTAGAGGCGTTTTCTGACATGTGAGGAAAGACAATGAAATGGTAGTAGGAAAGCTAAATAAAAGAGAAGGAGCTGGGGAAGTGCGGATGTGAAATGGAAATGTGGAAATAAATGAGTACTTAACAGATTGCAGTATTTGCTGAGAAAATGCAACGTGCAGACCACTGGATGCGATTAAATTAAAAATAAAAATAAAAAAAGAGAGAGAATTTAGAATATTTTAAAATGAGTAATCGTACTTCAGGATGAAGATGTTTGTTATGTAATCAGACCGGGTAGCGGCGCCAATTAATGCCGCATACCTATGGTGTGTCAGAAGTATCAGGGGATGATGCACATTCATCAGGCGCAGTAGGTCCCGGGTTATTAGCTTAATTGAAAAAAAAAAAAAGAGAGAGAGAGAGAAAAAAAATGTTTTATCCGCCCGGCTCTCCCCTTGGAGCCATGCCGGGAGGCGAGCGCTGCTCCCGCGGCGGCACCGCGGGGCCGGGCGGGAGAAACCCACCCGCGGAGGGGCCGG